>VZTR01011424.1:0-82401 GCA_013400775.1 Chaetops frenatus
CGGCACCCCCCGAGCCCCCCGGTGGCCCCCGGCAAGGCCACTGTCCCGGCGCAGCCCCTCGGGCAGAGCCAGCACGGCCACCAGGCTGCAGCGCCCATCCCTGGGGACGCGGAGCTGCATTTTATCCGCCTGACAGCGCTCCCGGGACACTTCGGCTTTTAAGGCCAAGCTCTCCCGGTGCCAGCGGGAACGCAGCCGTGCCCGGCACAGCATTGTCACCTCCCCTGCCCCGGCCCCTTCTCGGCAGCTGCCCCCGGGGAGGGCAGGGACCCCCGTGGGGAGGGCCGGGACCCCGTCCCCCCTGCCCGGGGCACTCGGGGATGACGGGGATGAGGGAGATCATCGCCTTCCCGCAGGAATGTCCTGTGCCGCAGGGAAGGGAGAGGCGAGGGGCAGAAAGGCCGATGCTGCTCCGGCTTCAGCGGGGTTTTGTCCGCTCCTGCTGCGCGGGGGGCTCAGCCCCAGCCCCCGCCCACTGCGCTGCGCTGCGCGGGGGTCGGGCAGGGCGGGCAGGTGCCCGGCCCCGCTGCGGAGCTGGATGCGAGCAGCCTCCCCCTTCCCCCGCCCCCAGGCAGCTCCTCCTCATCCTCCTCCTCATCCTCACCATCCCCGCTCGCTCCGTTCCCTCCCGGTTCTCCCCGCGCGCACTCGGGAGCCGCAGCCGGGAGCGCCGCGCAGCCGCCGGTAGGTGCGGGGCGGGGGGCGCCGGGAACCGCACCCGGGGCGGGGCAGGCGGGGGGCTGAGCCCCACGGGATGCCCTGACAGCCCCACGGAGACCCACGGGATGCTCATCCATACCCCACGGCACGGATTCCCGCTGGAGGATCTGGGATCCCCCTCGGGATGCTCGTAGAGGCTCCAGGGATACCCGGGGGGATGTTCTGCCACCTCCCCAGATCCCCACGGGATGCTCTGCCATCCCCAGGGATCCCACAGGAGGCTCTGGGACCCCTGTGGGGTGCTCACAAACGCCCCACAGATCCGCACGGGATCCACGTCAGAGCGAGGTTCTGAAGGGCAGGGTCGGGCTGGGGGGTGGTGAGGCTGCAGGTCCCTTCCCCAGGGACAGCTTTAGGGTGGCAGGGCGCTGCTCCCCCCAGCTGGGACTAACCCCCCTGAAACCCTGCAGGTGCCCCCAAATGCTGGGAGGGAGGAGTGGCTCAGTGACGGGAGCATCATTCCAAATGACAGTCTCCAAATTACTGCCAACTCACCTGAAGCTCTGGGCAGAAGCAGAAGCCCAGATCAGAATTTGAATTGAAATATATAAAACCTCAAACATTTTAAATGGCAAAACAAAATATTTGCACCATTAAAAAAACCAAACCAACTAAAAAATGTAAAAAAAAAAAAAAAGAAAAACCAAACAGAAAGGAAAACATTTGCAGTGACACAGCACTATAAATGGTTCGTTTTTGATGCAAAATAAAGGAATCACGGAGCCATAGAACGGTTTTGGGAAGCCACAGCTTCTCTGGGCAATTAAGTATGATTAGGGATGCCCCATCCCTGGAAGGGCCCAAGGCCAGGTTGGACAGGGCTTGGAGCAACCTGTGACAGTGGGAGGTGCCCCTGCCCATGGCAGGGGGTTGGAACTGGATGAGGTTGAAGGTCCCTTCCAACCCAAACCATTCTGTGATGATTGTAGGATTTATGACTGAAATAACACCATGGGGATTATCCTGATGGACCTGACAGCCAGAACTCCTCACTACCAGCATGCTCTGAGCTGGGAGCTGCTCTCTCAGCCAAACCAAAGATGCCAAACACAAAGAAAAATGCTGCAGGCCCGAATCTCCCTGGCTGGGGGGTGCAGGTGTTGGGCTGAGACCCCGGGGCCACACGTCCCCACTGTCCCCTTCCCTTGCCAGCACCTGCAGCCTCTTGGCTCCTTTGGGCCATTTAGCAAAGGGGAAACCCCTGACAGAGCAACAACATCTCCCTGTCCCCCCTGACACCAACAGCCCCCTGTCCCCCCTGGCAGCAGCAGCCCCCTGTCCCCACCCTGTGGGGCTTTGGCTCAGCTGGTGGGGAATAAGGGCAAGGAGCCAGGGCCAGCTGCACGAGGAGCTGGGAGGAAGACCAAGGTCTCAGCAATGGGAGGAAGGCCAAAGTCATTTAGGGAGCCTGGGAGGAAAAGTTCATCCCCTGGGCTGGGGTGGAGCTGGGAAGGAAAGTTTATCCAAAGGGCTTGCAGAGCTCTGGGTCTGGCTGGAGACCTCAGCCCAAACCCAAATGTGTGTTCCTGCATATCCCAAACCCAAATGTGTGTTCCTGCAGATCCCAAAGGCAGTTCTGTGTTCCTGCAGATCCCAAACACAAATGTGTGCTCCTGCAGATCCCAAAGGCAGAGTGTGTGCTCCTGCAGATCCCAAACCCAAATGTGTGTTCCTGCACATCCCAAAGGCAGATCTGTGTTCCTGCACATCCCAGGCACGGAGGAAGCTGGGCTGACCCTGTGTGCAGGGAGAACAATTGGACATTGTGCTGCCTTTATCACCCCTGAGCCCTGTCCTGCCTGAGGAACCCATTAAACTCTAGACCCCTCTTTGGGCAGGCCTTCCCGTATGTCTCATGTGCCTCTTCAGCCTCCCACCCCTTTCACCCTCTATTTTTTTTGATCTCTACTTTTCCTGTGGCCTCCCACTTTATTTTGGCCTCCTGCCCTTTTCAGCCTCTGCATTTCTTTCCCTCTCTCACCCTTTCTTGGCCTTCTACTCTTTTGCAGCCTCTTTTTTTCTGTCCTTGTTTTTATTTCTGATCAACCTTTTTTTTCTCTTGCACTCCTCAGCTTCTACTCTTTTTTCCTCCCCAATCTTCTTTGTGACTGCACTTCTTTTCCAGACTCCTTCTCACCTTTAACTTCCATTTCTCTTTCAGCCTTCCTTGCTTATTCCATCTCCATTTTTTTTGCCCCTTCTTTATTGCCCTCAAAACACATTAGCACTTGCACTGGATCTTACAAACCCTTTTAGTAAATACTCCCTGAAAAGAAAACGTATATTCCAGGGAGGTAAAGGCTGCCCTGACCTGGCAGAGGTACCAGCACTTCTCCCTCCTGGGCACAGTGGGCACTGACTCACGGCTGGGGCATTTTTGGGAATCCTGTGTGCATTGTCTGGCAGTGCAGAGCTGTGGGGATTACTGTGGGGGCTGGAGGCCTGGCTGGGTCTGCCTTTCAAATAGAAACCTCACAATAGAAATCCCTTTGCAGAAGGATTTGATGAAAACCAGTTCAGCAAGAGTCAGGATGGCTTTGTCGTGGTCTCTGCTGTGGATGCAGGAACCCTTCCTCTCCCCCTGCTTTTGAAAGGTGCCTGGTTTGGTGTTCAGTTCCTATTTCTTCCCTTGTTTCCAACATCAGAATCTGTTGGTTTAAAGCTGTTGGAGAACCCAAGCAGAGGCCAGGGCCGTGCAGAGCAGCTGCAGCAGCGATCAGTGACTTGCAGGTTTTATATTCCCCAAATTCTGTCAGAGTTTAACAGGGCAGGGGGCACTGCCCACCAAGGGATGGGGACTTGTGCCTCATGCCTGGATTGGAGGCAGCTCTGAGGAGGCAGAGACAGTCTGCACCTGGCACCTGCAGTGACAAAACTCTGCCTGCCACAGGTCCTGCTCTTCCCTCTAAAAACTTCAGTAACAAAAGTGCTTCCTTTCCACCTGCTGAAGGTGGCAGAGAAAGGCTGGCACAGACCCTCACAGAGCCAGGGTTAATATTTAGGAATTCCCTTCAAGAACAGCCAATACAGAACCAGTGCTAAATAATGTTCTATTAACCCCAGCACAGCAGCTTAACACACACCCACAGTCCAGCTTAAAGCCTGACCTCGGTTTTAGTCAGGTAACAAACCCCATTCCCCTGGGTCTAAACTCAGAAGCCAGCTCAGAAAACGCCTTTGAGCGAGCTCAGAGCCCCTTTCCCCACCCCCCAAACTCTGTCCCTTGCCCAGGGAAAGCACCAGACTGAGAAGGTTCCTGGGGGAAGGACCAAGCAGGGATCCCACAGGCAGATTGCCAACCCCACAGCATCAAAGCCTGGCAGCTGTCCCTGAGGACAGACAGGGCAGAAAGGGCTCTCACAGGGTGTGGGAACCAGGCTGCCTGCTGTGCCCAGGTACCACTGACTCATGGCATGGCATCCAAAACCCTTTTGTCCCCTTCAGACTCTTTTTGGGAGTGGTGGTGTCTGCCCCGAGCCGTCCTCCCGAGGATTTGCCCGCTGCCCACAGCAGTCTGGACACACAGTTCATCCATGACTCACAGCCCACTGGTGCTCACACAGTCTGTCCTTGCTCCTGGCTCTAAATTTAGGTCTGGCCATCAGCCTTGATCTCGGACCTTTCCTTCCCATAGCTCTGGGGTTGGTAAATCTGCCTGTCCCCCCTGCAGCCCAGCCTTGCCAGCTCTCACCTGTGCAGGGACCCTGCTTCTGCAGGATCAGAGAACCCAAGAGTCGTTCAGTTTAAAAAACCCTCTCAAATCATGGAGTCCAACCACTCCCAGCACTGCCAAGGCCAGCAGGAACCCCTGTCCCCAAGTGCCACATCCCCATGGCTGTTGCAGCCTGGCAGTGACCCCTGGGAGGGGCACAGTTGCCCACCCTGATGGATGCTGGTGCAGGGGGGTCCCCCAGCCTGGGCCACGGTCACCCCCACCTGCTCAGGGGGGCCCCAGCTGCACACGGGGCTTTTCTGGCCCGTGCTCGGGCCAAGGAACAGCAGCAGGAGCCTGAGCAGTGCGTTCCCTCCTCATCCTCGCTCCGGGGCAGACGGGAGGGGGAGATCTTTACCGTGACAAATCCCGCCCTGTGCATCCCGAGGTGAACTCCCGATCCGAGCTGTTTGCCCATCCCAGGCACTCTCTGCACCCCCTGGAAATGATGCTGACCACGGGAGCTGAGTGCCAGGGAGCCCCCACTGCTGCCTGCCCCTCTCCCTGGCACAGTCACGGTGGGCACAGGGCACCCCCTGCACCCCTGGGCCATCCAGGCAGGACATGGACCACCCTGTCCCCTCCATGCCTTTCCAAACCCCCAGACCTGCCACAGGGGACTGGCACACCCCAAGGCTGCCCTGTTTTTCCCCACCCCAGTTCTGTTTTCCCCAGAGAGATCCATCATTACTCCTCTGACAGCTGCACAGCCCCACAGCCCGTGTGGGTGTTGTACACAAAACTGCCCAGCTGGAATCTCCATCTCCCTTGACACTTGATTCTCTATTGAGGGTTACATTTTGGACATAAAGTACAAGTATCTAACATCAAGTAAAACACCCTCCCTTCCCCTTCCTTAGTATTCCCATTGCTGCAGGGTGTTCACAAAAGCTTCCACTTGATGGGAAGGGTTCCTGGCTGCCAGACTGCAAGTGGGGATCTTGGAGCTCACACCTAGCCTGGTGTGGATGTGATCCTCCACAAAGCACAGGGGAAGCTCCCTGGCTCCCTGGGGGTCCCAGTGCAGGGCTGAATGTGCAGCTCAAGAGTAAGGAAAAGGTGAAAACCCATTGGGGTCCTGATTGTGGCACGATCAGCCAGGCAGGGGGCACAGCAGCTGCTGATCCCCAAACTCTGCCAGGTGGCCCCGAAATTTTTGGTTTAGTGTGGGGGTTTTTTCCACTTAGACAATCCAGGGCATCTTTCTGTCTTGATCATCACAAACATCACAGCAGAGCAGCTGTGGCTGCCCCTGGATCCCTGGAAGTGTCCAAGGCCAGGTTGGAGGGGCTTGGAGCATCCTGGGACAGTGGAAGGTGAGACTGGATGAGTTTTAGGTGTCCTTCATCCCAAACCATCCTGGGATTCCGTGATCCTTGGCTGCATCCCTGCTGGCCCCACAGCTTCCCCCTACAGCAGCTGTGGAAACAGGAGGCACAATAAACACTGCAGTGTCTCTGAACTGCCCACTCTGGAGCTGGGAATAGCCAGCGTGGGTGAAACCTCAGGGGCTGAGGTTCAGCAGGTTGTTAAAATTGCAGCCTCCTGTCCTACTCTGTGCCCTTTGTGGTGCTTTGTTGTTTACAGAGATGAGAAGGGGTAGAAGAGTATCCAAAAAACACCCCCTTCCCTCGGAGGGCTCTGTAATGGAAAGCCAAGGCAGGGCTCTGTTTTCCTTGGAGCAGAGCCCAGCTCTGCCTGCTGCTGCTGCTGTCACACAGCCTGTGGTCACTCAGGCCACAGCAAGGACCAAACAGGTGCCCAGCTCTGCAGGGACACAGGTGTCTCATCGTGTCCCTGTCTGGGACAGCAGCACCAGAATTAGGGCTGTCCCTTCCCAGGGAGAGACCCACGCTCCTGCCCAGGCCAGAGCTGAGGGTGACACACACAGAGAGCTCGGTGGCCATGGCCTCCAGAGCCACCCACTGCCACAGCTGAGAATTCCCCCACTTCTGCCTGGAGAACACAGACCTGTCTGGCTCTACAGACCACAAGAGGTGCAGATGCACAGAGCTCTCCTTAGTTTACTCCAGTGACTTCTTAGCCACACTAATTCCAGGTTTTTTGCTGACCCACTCATCTGCACTTAACCAGATTCAACCCTGAGCTTGCCTTGCCTTGATCTTCCATCTGAAACACTCCCTGCAGCTTTCCACTGGAAAGCATTTTCTCCAGTCCCAAAGTCATGCAGGTAAGAAAATTCTTATTTATTTGAGATTTTTCCTGGTAATAGCCATTATAAACTCAAGCTCTTATTGCACTGTTATTGAGCAGCAGCTTAAGCTCCTTACTCAGGAAGCTTGGAGGGAAAAAACCAGGAGTTGTCATCCAGGGGTGCTAGAGACTGAATTTAAAATAAGAAACTGGGCAACAGAATTAAGAACAGGATTCTTCCAGCCAGTCTTACTTAGATGTTAAAAAGAGCAGCTGTACAGCCCTTACACAAACATTGCAGGATGAACACCATTAACTGCCTGCCCATTTTCACAGTAAATCACTGCTGAGCTTATGGTGAACCCAGAAACCAAATGATTTTCCTTGGAACAGCCCAGAGCGAGGCTGTGCTAGAGGAAGTTGGATTTCTGAGTGATGATATGTCTGCTGATGGTTAACCACCAGGATGGATGTGGGGTTTCACTTGGCCTGGAGATGAAACCCTGGATTCCAGCACCCTCTGCTCCTCTGGGGAAGGACAGGGCATAAAGGCTGAACCCAAACTCAAATCCCAGTTTTGAAGCTGGGGCCAACCCTCGGCTGGGCTTGGCCTCCCTTCAGAGGGCCAGCTGCAGGAAGTGCTGCTTTTGGCTCCCAGTTCCAGCCCCACCTGCAGCCCGGGAGGTGCTGGACCCCTCAGAGAGCTGAGGGGTGGCGAGGGCAGGGGGTGACCAGGACAGAGAGAGAGACAGGCACTCACCTGAACAGGGGGGGCCTGAGCACAGCCTCGGCCTGGGGTGCCACTGGAGGGCTCACAGGGGGCACGGTGCAACAGCAGAGCCAGGCCAGCCCTTGGATTAACAGCACAGAGGGAGTTTCTGGGGCTGGAGTTTGTCATTCGGCGTCACCTGTCTGTCTGTCTGTCTGTCCGTGGGTGTGAGGGGCAGCCACACCTGCAGTGCCAGCCCAGCCAGGGCTCTGTGGTCTGACTCTGTGCCCAGAGTCCTGCACGGACCCCGGGGGTGGCTGCTGGGGGGTGGGGACACTGGAGAGCCACCTGAGTGTCACCAGCTTTGGGAATGGGGCAGCGGGTCCTGGACCCCCCAGTCTGGGGCTGCTGAGCAGGAGCCAAGGGGCACACGGAGTGCCCCCAGCCCCCAGGGATTTCCCACATCGTCACAAAACACTTCAGCCTAAACTTTATCAGCTGCATCTCACCTGCCTTCCCTCCCTCCAGGTGCCTTTCCCTGGGAAGCCAAGCACAGGCAGCTCCAGGGAGGAGGGGAGCCCACAGCCCTGCCCATAACCAAGGTGCCAAAGCCAAAACAAGGCACCTGTGCCTGCTGCATCGCCCCCGAGGCCTCAGCAGCCTCAGCAGCACAGAGCCACCCTCCTCGGGTGACAGGGACGGTGGCACTCGTGGCACGAGTCAGTGGCTGCCCCCAGAACGAGGTGCTGAGAGGCAGCAAAGCACAGGAGCAGGGATGAGGCTTTGCACTGGTCTCAGCACAGGCCTGGGACAGGGAAAGGGCACCTGGGAGGGCAGGCAGGAGCCTGCAGGGAAGGGGAAGGCCTGGCAGTGCCCCGGCTCAGGGGTGTCCCCTGGGAGCAGCACGTCCCTGGCTGGAGGGGCTGGCTTTGGCGATTCTCTGCCCAGGTGTTCTCCCCATCCCGCGGGTCCCGCTCGCTCTGGGAGGCAGGGCTCAGACACCCGGGATCTGTGCTGCCCCCACTCGTGTCCCTGCTCCCGGCCCCAGCCCAGACACGACACAGGGCCAGGACCTTCCTGGCAAAGCTCCTGCTCTGGGGCTGGAACTGCAATTAAGTTAATCACCGGATGGCCAAGGGCCGTGGGTGGGAGGCGGGCAGGTAATTAGAAAGGGGGGATCTCTCGGTTTTCCCGTCTCCCCACGGACACAGCAGGCTGGGGGGAAGCAGCAGCTGGGGTGCCCCGGGCTCAGAGCTCTGAAGAAGCCACACCTGGCTCCGGGACAGGGGCTTCCCTTTGGGCATCCCTGAGGGCCCTGGGTTAACCCTGTCCCTCCCGTGATGCTGCCGTGTTTGTCATCAGCCATTAGTGACACCCACTCAGGAAATGGTTAAAGTTTCAGCTTTACAGCCCCTCTGTTTTACCTGCCACAAACCCAGCGTGGCTGAGTGGAGTGGCTGTTTTCTGGTGGAGAGCAGGAGATGATGACAGCAGGCATTAGTTAAATTGATTTTTATTCTTTTGGTCGCACTTCATGCAACATATTCCACTTGCAAAGGGTAAAACCTGGCTGATAAATATTTCATTAAGCTGTTAATCACATCGCTAGAGATAAAATCACCTGGCCATAAACAAGACTAGAGACGAGCCAATGCATTCCACTGACACTCACAGAATGATCTATTACATATTTATCATATGCTTTCCCTAATCATTTATTAAGTCCTTCTAAGAGGATGTACAATCCAAGGAATTCGAGCTGTGCCTTGCACTGCCAGCCCTCGGGAGGGGAGGAAACCTGCAAGGCTGCTGATGATAACCCAGACCCACTGAGCTGCTCCTGCAGCAGCCAGAGCATGAGGAAACCTCTGCCTGCTCTCTAATCCTTTCCTGGATGAGGAAATCCATCCCATGCAACGGTTCTCTAAAATTTATGATGAATAAAATCCCTGTTTATCCGAGAGATGTTTATTCCACACACCCAGGTAGATCTCAGATCACCCCAAAGCCCACAGGAACCCCCCAGGAAAGGCAATTCAGAGCCTGAATTCCTTAAAAATATTTTACCTGTTGTAAGAGCTTTCCATTCCCATGTGGAAGTGTCTGCTCTGTTCAGGTGGCTGCAGCCAGCAGTGGGAACGGGAAAGGAGCCCATCAGAAGGTGATGCTGTCTGATCCCAGCTGAGTCACACGTCCTGGAAGAAACAGGATTTCTGCTTTAATGGAGAAAACAACACTTTCCAAAGTGAAACCAACTGGACAGTTTCCACTGAACTCATCAGAGCCAGGTTCAGGAGACACTGATTTCATTAACTGAAGCTGGACAAAACCTCAGGAGACTCCTGGGTTTAGCAGCTTCTCATCTCTCTGGAGTTCTCTGTGTAACCTTCAGCTGATCAGCTAAGTGACAATTGTGATTAAGTGCACTTCTCATCACTGTGGCCACTCAGAGGCCATGCAGAGCATTTTTCCAACCCTATATAAAGGATTGTGTCCAAAGCCAAGGACAATTTTGATGTATTGGAATCAATCCAATCTGGTTTTAACCCAGTAGGTGAGATATTTCTGCTCTCCTCCTTGTAGTAGGCAGGTATTTTATACCTAAGGAAAAAAGGCCCACCTTAGCTGGCTTCCTCTGGGCTGAGTCTGTGCTGGCCACTTAATTTGTGCCACAAGAGCCATAAAATAAAAGCCACAAAAGTTCCTGGCAATTTTGACATGCAAAAAACTTTTGGACCATTAGGAATCCCCCACATTTCCATCAACACCAGCTTTGTCATGCAAACAGGTGCTGTGTAGTGAAGTCTCCATCAGCCTTAAAGCAGAGAGAAAAGGTCCCCACTCCTTCCATGGCTCCCAGCCTGTGCTGTTATTGCAGAGCTCACACTCCTGATATTGGCAGCACCAGCAGCCCTCGATGCTCAGAGTCAGATGCTCGCAGAGTTTTGGGATTTCACATCAAAGCCACTGGTTTGGCCAGTGATAAAGTTTGGAACTGACCCCAAACTTCTCAGAATTTCACAGCAATTCCGGCCCCGCGCCGGGCTCCTCTCCCTGGGAGCTGCAGGGAGCCAGCACAGAGCAGCCACCACGGCTCAGCAGGACCTGGATCAAATCAACATTGGGGTTTAACTCACTTCTTCAGTCTTTTTTCACCTTCAGAGGTCATTTCTGACCCGTTGGGGCTCTGACATCTCCACCCAGGAGAAGGAGCTGGGTGCCCCCAGCTGCCCATGCTGCAGATGGAGCAGTGCCCTGGGTGCAGCTCCCAGGGATTCATCCTCGGTGGGGTTTTCTCTCTCAGGCAGCACAGCAAGGCTGTCACACAGAGCTGGAGGAAAGAGGGGACACAAACACAGCTGCTCTTGGACAAACAGAGCCCAGCTCAGCTCCAGCTCCCTGTCCTGGTGTGACTGGCAGGGTCAGTGCTCGCAGCAGCCACTCCCCTCTCACAGCCATCTCCTCCTGGAAGATTTTCCTTTCTCCATGGGGCACCAAATAACTGCTGGAGTGTGGTGTCTCTCAGCTTTGCATATTTGAGAGAGGTTTCTGTTCTGCTTTGAGCTATTTAATAGCATTGTTGGGCTTCTACCCAAAGAAATAAGGCCCTTTATGTTGTCTTTGGTTCAGGTTCTCTCTCTCACTCGTGCTTTTTAATTCCCATAAAAACCCAACATGTTCCTGCCAAGAGTGTAATGGCAGGGCCATGAGTGGTGGTGTTTGTAGAGGAACAACTCCATGGCCATAAAGTCTGAGAACAGTGATAGTATTTAGCTCGGGGAGACAACAGGGGTGCAAAAGTGTTCATTGAGCTTCTCTGGGGCACTCAGGGCAGCTGGCAAGCACTGGAGTCTTCCTAAAAATAGCAAAAAATAACCTTAGAGGAAAGAAGGGATGATGAAGAAGCTCTTTCCAGTTGAGCTGCTCTGGTCAAGCTGTCTGGAGATGCTCTCAGAGGCTGAGGGGAGCATCCAGCCTGCTCCCCACTCCTGCTGGCTGCAGAGCTTGCCGAGATCCTGCTCACAGCTCTTGGATCTGGGATATTTGCTTCTCCATACCATCCACCACCAACCCAGGAGATTTCTGAATGTCTTTTAGTCTCACATAAAGGTCCAAGAAAAGCTTTGGTTCTAGGAAATCACCCAATGCTGCTGGTGTTGGTTAAAGCTCAGGGGAGGACCAGAGCCCTGTGTGCCACCCTGGGTCACCTGGGGGCTCTCCTTCAGAGAAAGGCTGGCAGTGGGCAAGGAAACTGAACCACTGCATGAAAAGGATGATGTCCTGAGAGGAAAATAAGTGTAGGGACCAGACACTCTAAGAAGTACTTAATTTCACCTGACAATGGTGGTAAAAAAAGATTTTGAGTCTGTATTTGGCAGGTCTGTCACCTGCTTTGGAAACCACCAGGAGCCACAGAGCTTCTGAGGCTGCATCTCCAACCTCATGGCAACAGATGGGGGCTGGCCTGTGTTAGCAGTCCAGAAAGCCCTTCCCAAAATCCCAGTCTGTGCCAAATGGGGCATCTGAGAGCTGAAGGGCTGAAGTCTGTGCACGAAGCAGGGTTGGTGCAGTGCCTGGGGCTGCTCTCACCCACCGCCACACTCCTCCTCTCCAGGGGTTCAGCTTTCAGCCCCAGCCAACTTCCAGAGGCATTTACTCCCTGCAAGCATCTGGGATCCATTTCCAGGAGTAGTTTCCCCTTCTTGCAGCTGCTTTTGCAGATTTTTTTTAAACGCTAAAGAGTTTGGAGCCAAATGTTTAGAGATTCTCTGTATGTGTACGTGTGTGTGAGGGTGTGCTGCAGAGTTTTTACTCTCAGGATCTCCCAGGGCACTCCAAGCACCACAGCAAACCCACACAGAGTGGTACTGGCTCCATCCCAACACACCAGTAGCACAACTCAGTGCTAAAGAGACATTTTTACAATCTATAAACACATATAAACAGTGACTGTAAAATATTTTCCATAATATAGCTGTGGGAATCCATGACATTTAAAGCAATTTCCTGTATCTAGATTTATTCTGTGCCATGTCTTTTTCTGTTCATAAATCCACTTCTCTCCAAGCACTGCAGAACTCTGTGTATGAGAGACAGGATGAACTCGTGGGAGATTTTAAATGTAGATTCTAGGCTGAAAACAGGACTGTACCTGGAATATCCGTGGGACTCTGGCCCCCACCTGTGACATTCCCTGATGCCACATCTGCAATGGCACTTCTGTGATGGCACTTCTCACTTCTCAGCCTCCAACATCCACTGCATCCTCCTTTTATTGGCCTGGTGATGCCTTCAGGTTTTGGCACAACATCGGTTTAAACCTGGACTGTGACCACAGTCTCCTGCAAAACGAGGTTTCAATATGATTTTTATTAGACCAGCTTGCTCCAACCCCATCCAGCCTGGCCTTGGGCACTGCCAGGGATCCAGGGGCAGCCACAGCTGCTCTGGGCACCCTGTGCCAGGGCCTGCCCACCCTCACAGCGAGGAATTTCTCCCCAGAATCCCATCTGACTCTGCCCTCTGGCAGTGGAAGCCATTCCCCCTCATCCTGGCACTCCAGACCCTTGACCAAAGCCCCTCTCCAGCTCTCCTGGAGCCCCTTTAGGCACTGAGATGCTGCTGGTTGAGTCATGACAGAGCCTAGACTCAAAATTCCCATTTTCCATATGCTATTGATCACATCTGGGTAAATCTCCTGCCCCCTGCTCATCTCTCCCCACACCTAACGTGGGTCCTGACCTTTTCCAGGAGTGCTCCTGGGCCAGGTGAGCTGCAGGGTGCCAAGAGATGAGCAATATTTACTACCTGACATGCAGTGGGTGTTGCCATTCCTGCTCATAAATTGTGTTTGAGAGTTATAATAGTGGAGAGAGAGAGAGAGAGAGAGAGAGAGAGCGAGAGAGAGTCACTACCTGGGCTCCCTTCCCGCCCCCTGTGGGTTCCAATCAGGCACCGGCTGTTTTTCAAACCGCTTTTCTGAGGCTGTAATTTTAGCACGGACGTCAATAGAGAGGAGAACAAAAACAGAACTCACTGCGATAAAATTAAAAGGGACTGAGTCCCTCCTGCCCAGCCCCCCGCCACCTCCCACGCTGGGGGAGCATCACCTTGGGCTGTCACAGTGAATCACCTGCCCCCAGGCAGCCCGGCCACCGGGACCCCCGGGCTCCCCGCTGCCTTTAAAGCCCGGCAGCAGCGGCAGCGGCAGCGGCAGCAGCAGCAGCAGCAGCAGCAGCGTGTGCCCAGCGCTCGGTGCCACCCCTGCTGTCACCTCTCTTGCAGCCCGGCCCCGGGAGAGGCTGCGGGATGGCCGAGGGGGAAATCACCACCTTCACTGCCCTGACCGAAAAGTTCAACCTTCCCGCGGGCAACTACAAGAAACCCAAACTGCTTTACTGCAGCAACGGGGGGCACTTCCTGCGCATCCTCCCGGATGGCACCGTGGATGGCACCAGGGACCGCAGCGACCAGCACAGTAAGCGAACCCCGGGGGGCTCCGGGGGCCGCTCCTTGCTCTGAGATTTCAGCAGCTGGGAAGGGGGGAGCTGGGGAAAACGGGATCTGGAACGAGGTTCGTGTGACAGCAGGGGCAAACACACCTTCCCGGGGGCAAAAACACCTTCCCGGGGAAAATTACACCTTCCCGGGGGCAATTGCACCTTCCCGGGGCAAACACACCTTCCAGGACCCAACACGCCTGTAGCTCGCACGCAGAGCAGGGGAGGTGTGATATCTGTGCTATCGAAGTGTCGATATAAAGTATACAAAGAGGCATCTCAAGGGTTGGGTGTGCCAGTGGCTTCACCTGAGGGCAGCCAGGCAAGCAGGGGACAGGCAGGGGACAGCAGGGCAGGGTCACACAGGGAGCTGGCCCTGGCAGGAAGGGCTCAGGGCAGCCTGGCACCCCCCACACGCAGCATCACAGGGAGTTCTGTGCCGTCTTGGCACTGCCAGCTCTGTGCCACAGCGATTTACCAGCTCACCCCTGCCGGGGGTCTCCCCTTACCTGTCCCCATCCCTGCAGCTGGTGACCCTGGTGGCTCCAGCCCGTGGGACACCGGGACCTGCTCCTGCAGATGCCACCACTTGTCCTGCCAAGGAGTGACTGGGAATTCCACGCTGTCAGAGGATTGTCTGTCCCGCTGCCCAGGAGAGCTGGAGAGGCCACACAGCAAAGCTGCTGCGGGGGGCTGGGCTCTGCCCCTCGGCCCTTGGCAGCAACCCCTGGGTGCACCATATCCCGAACAGGAACAGGAACGGGCCCAGCACCTGCCGGGCTCCCGTCTCCTTTCAAGGAAGGGCTGGGACGAGCCAAGCCAGCCTTACCAAGTGCTAAGAAAAGCACTTTTCTTTTCTTTAAACCACAAACGCACATGTGGCTTCTCCCCCAAACTTAACCTTTCCTCTCGCTATTGT
The DNA here is from genome assembly GCA_013400775.1 of Chaetops frenatus. Lineage (NCBI taxonomy): Eukaryota > Metazoa > Chordata > Aves > Passeriformes > Picathartidae > Chaetops > Chaetops frenatus. Next base: position 14,715 of record VZTR01011424.1, read on the forward strand.
TGTTTTAATGACAGGCAGTTTAGAGCCGAGCTTTAATTACAAACAGTGTCTCCCCAGCACGAGGCAGTGCTGGGGGATGTGTGAGGATGAGCTCCCCGAGGCTGGATAAACACAGCACTGGGGCTCCAGCCTCCAGCCAGGAACAAACCCAGCATGTGAGCCTCAAACCCCTGGGAAAGGCAGGATGATGACCCGAAGGATCTGCCCGAGGCAGGACTGGGCTCACAGGCACACCAGGGGAGGAGCTGTGAGCTCAGGCAGCGCCTCTGCAGCATTTTCCAGAGGATTTGCTGGAGTCAGAAGGAGATGCCAGGATGGAGATGGCACCTCCTGGCTCAGGGGAGCTGCCAAGGACAGGAGCAGCCACTCCCTGTGCCCCAGCCTCCCGCTGTTGTCTCACAGCATGGGTGCTGCCACACAGCCCAGCCCTTTTCCCTCTGGAGGAGCAAATCCATCACCTTGGAGGGGTCCCCGTGGCTGCCCCACGCCCGTGGGCAGTGAGTGCAGGCAGGTCCTGCACCCCAGCACGCTCACACCTCCCTGGCTGCTGGCCCGGGGCCACGTGTTTGCAAACCTCTGCCAGAAAGGAACCTCCTGGAAGCGATCTCACAAATACAGGGATACAGGAATATGTTAATATTTACAGAGGAAACTCCTGGAATGGCTGTGTGCCAGCAGAGCAGCTCTGATGAGTGGTACCCTGCTCTGAGCACCTGTGGCTGCCCACGGTCCTGCCCCTGCACCTGGAAAATGATGGAGCTGCCCAGCACCGCTCCCTGGAGTGCACGAGGAGCAGCCAGACCGTGACTGGCACTGCAGGACATTGTCACCCAGCTGGGACAGGCACCTGCCAGCCCCAGGGAGGGACAAGTCACAGGAGCACCCACGATTGCTTGGGAAGCCAGCGGGGGCAGCTGCACCAGTGCTCTGCAAACTGGTTCCAGATAAACACCAGTAATTCTGATTCTTTTAAATGGCCTCAGGACCAGGGAGGATCTCTAAGAAGAGCAGAAGGAGTTGCTCTCTCCAAGCCTTTGTTGTCCAGCCCCACATCAGGATCTACTTCCCACATCCTTTGCGAGGGCATTCCCAGCTTGCAGCAAGGCATGGAAAGTAAATTTACCTGGACACTGCAGATCCTCCAGGATGAAGCTCATGCTCCTCTCTACAAAAAGGCTCCTTTTCCTGCTTTCATCCCATTACTTCATGGAGGGAAATCTCTGCAGAGATCTGTAACAGAACCTGTAAGACTTTAGTGCACAAACTCCTTCCTCTGGACTCACTGATCTCCCTCCCTCTGTGGCCAAAAATCTCAACATCCCCATCAGCCCTCCCTCCCCTCTCTCAGGGACAGTTTTCAGGACACTATCATCATTTTCATCCCATTTCTCTCTTTCCCCCTGGACGGCTCCTTTGCCAGGTCTCAGGCCTGCAGCACCTCAGGGAATGCAGCTGGGCTGGGATTTTCCCAGTGCACATTCCCAGCCTCACTGGGGCCAAGTATTCCTGCAAACCTGCACCCACACAATTTCCTAATTAACCATCATTTACTGAGCAGGAAATACCAGGAATGAAGAATGTGAGCCATCACAGCAAAGATTTCACTGGGATGGGTGCTCCACCAGGCCAAGAGGTAACATTGCCTTTTACCTCATCTAAATAAGGATAAATAACTGAAATATAAACAGGAAGGAAGGATCTGGAGCCGAGACATCTGTTCATACTTCATTCCAACCAACCTGAATATTGCTGTTATAAATCCTAGGGAAAAAAGCTGCCTACGAGATGGGAATGATCACTGGGAAGAACTGGAATTTGCAAGTCACTGTGACTGCAGCCACAGCCTTTTCTATTTCCCCATTCTCCATCTACAACACACTGGATAAACCCTGCTGCAGCAGACAGCTGCATGGGATGCTTTGGATCTGGGGTTTGCAATGAGCTGCAGTGTGCCCATCCCTGGCTTAGCTCTCAAAATACTTCTTCATCTGTCACTCCTTAAGAGTCTTGTCAAACCACATGAGAAATTTGTAAATTAGAGCCAGAATTAAAACCCCAGTCTCCTGTGTCCCATTCCAGTGTCACAACCAAAAGGCTGCCCTTCCTTTGATGTAAAATAAGGGAAAATGTGGTCTTTGGTTCCTAAAGGATGGCTGTGGGGTTTCTTTGAAGAACAGGGTACAAGGAGACACTTCTGTTACACAGTGTACTGTTTCCTATAAACTCTTTCTAAACCAGATTTCAACAGAACACCCCACTAACCCTCCTGGCAGCTCTTTCCCCCACTTTTTTTCCTATTTTCCTTTCACTGTTGTTCTGTTTTTGCTCCCAGTTCAGCTCCAGCTGAGTGCAGAGAGCGTGGGGGTGGTGCACATCAAGAGCACCCAGTCGGGGCAGTACCTGGCCATGGACACCAAGGGGCTGCTCTACGGCTCAGTAAGTGGGAGCATCCCGTGGGACCAGGCATGGAGGGGCTGCAGAAACCTCCCAGCTCTGAGTGGTGCAAACCACAGGCAATGACTGGGCTCTGTCTGTGATCCTGGCAGCTGCACGGCCACTCTGCATCTGGCTTTATTTTGGGGGGGAATTAAATGAATTACCAAACGATGCCGTTTACTGCCCTGCCTCTGACAAATACTGTATTTCCTGTCTGACTCTTGAGAAATACTGTCTTTCATACCTGGAGCAGCAGCTGCCACCTGGTGTAGGTGTCCCTGCCCACGGCAAGGGGCTGGAGCTCCGTGGTCCCTTCCAACCCAAACCATTCTGGTTCTGTGCTCTGAGCCTGCAGCTGCCACCACCCAGCTCAGGGCAGGAGCAGGAGGCAGGGCCAGGAGCAGCTTATGGAGCTCGGGGCTGATTGGTCTCTGCCAATTAAAATTCCCTTGCTACAGGAATGGCCATGGGGAGTAAATCAAGGCCGGCTGCCCCACAGTTAAAGAGGAGCTTTAGTGGGGTGTGGAAATCCCAGAGGTGGGTCTGGGGGGCGTCTCAGAGGGGAGGGCTGAGCTGGGATTGTCAGGAACCTCCCCATCCCCACCACCCCGCTCACTGTCCGTGCCCTGGGCTCTCTTTCAGCAGTTACTGGGTGAGGAGTGTCTGTTCCTGGAAAGGCTGGAGGAAAACCACTACAACACCTACGTCTCCAAAATGCACGCGGACAAGAACTGGTTTGTGGGGCTGAAGAAGAACGGGAACAGCAAGCTGGGCCCACGGACTCACTATGGCCAGAAGGCAATCCTGTTCCTGCCCCTGCCCGTCTCAGCTGACTGAGGCCCGGCCCCCAAGCTCAGGGACGACCCCAAATCCCAAATCCCAACTGCTGCTGCCTCCTTAGGGCTCATCAGAGCTCCAAGCTTTAGGTCAAGGCTTTGCCAAACCTACCCAAAGCAGAGCCTTGCTCTGCACCAAGCTTTGCAGACATGAGGGGACGAGCCCTGACCTCCTCCCAAGGTCCACGGGCCCCCAACTCCTTCTGCCCTCTGCCCTGTCCCTGTGTGTGCCATCACCCTCTGCCCTGTCCCTGTGTGTGCCATCACCCTCTGCCCTGTCCCTGTGTGTGCCAGGACCCTCAGCTGCGTCCCTGTGTGTGCCAGGACCCTCTGCCCTGTCCCTGTGTGTGCCAGGACCCTCAGCCATGTGCCCATTGTGCCATGACCACACTGCAGCTGCCAGGACCTGCCCTGGGCAGGCACCCAGAGCTGTGCCCGAGGGTGACCCTGCTTCCCAGAGAAGCTCACACTTTGTGTCCCCAGGCATTCTAAGGCAAAACCTCCCTGGATTCTGTGTGTTAATACATTTATCCATCCAGGTGTGCAGCTTCTGACAGGCCCTCGAGCAATCCCAGTCCCATTGCCCAGGGCCAGCCTGGTCAGTGCCAGCTGGGCATGGGAAGCTGAACTAGGCAAAGCTCCAGCCTCAGACCTTGGCCTCCCTCACAACATCCACAGTGTGTATCTCATGCTAGTACCTGCCTATGTTATTTGTATTTATTTATTAAGTAAATCTGTCTCTTCTACAAGCTGTTCTTAAGTGAGGATGGGGCAGGGGCAGTGACTGCTGAGGGTGTGATGTACAGCAGGAAGGAGCTGCACAAGGGTGGGACAGCATCCCACCCATTCCCAGAGGGATTTCTCCCACTGCCTCCTTGTCTGGTTAAACGGGGCTCCAAAAGTAGCACTGAGTGACTCCCAAACCCCCAGTGAAGCTGAGTTTCTCCACTGCTGGCACAATCCAGATCTCCCAAGCAGCCCAAGGGCAGCTCAAGAGCCACTCCTGCCAGGTGAGAACATCACCAGAACACCCCACTTCATCTCCACCCACAGCATCCACAGCTCCTCTGGAAAATCTGTGCCAGGGCCTCACCCCCCTCAGGGTGAGAATTTGATATTTCTCTCTAATATCATATCTAAACCTGCCATCCTTCATTTTGAAGCCTTTTCCCCTTGTCCTATCCTGCCATCAAGGAGAGGGACAGGATCCCAGCAACCCCGGGATCAGCCATCCCACACGGAGGAAGGAATAAAAGGCACTCTGCCTTGCATATTTCTGCAGCAGCAATTAGCCGCTAATTGCTGCGCTTTACAATTGCTCTGCTAATTACCGCACTCCTGAACTTCTGCCCTTGCTGGCTCCCAAAGCTGCGGGATCCCCGGCACCGAGAGCAGCTCTGCCATCCCAGAGCTCCCAGGCAGACAGGAGCTGGCAGCGGCACGGGTGGAGCCACGGCCGGGAAGGAGCAGCTGCCAGGTGCTTGCACCTTCCCTGTGGCCCCTCAGAGCCGCTTCCCACCTGTGGGATCGAGGGGAAATGTGCATTCTTCTAATCCTGCAGGTGCCAGCTGCTCCTCTTGTCCAAGAGAGGGACGCAGGCACTGCCCATGGCCCTGGCTCAGCTGCTCTGGTGGGCCCAGCACCAGATATTCCCATCTGATACTCCCATACTGATCACATTCCCATCCGATACTCCCATACTGATCACATTCCCATCCGATACTTCCACAGTGATATTCCCACGGCAAGCACAAAGCCGGGCAAGACAGGGGGACGTGGACAGACAGTAACACCCACACTCTGCTTACACACCCTGGTGGCTTTCCCTGTGAGAGGCTGGGCTGTCACTCAAGTCAAAACGTGAATTAATGCATGAGCGGGAGGTGCGGGTGTCTAATTAACCTGGAAAGTCGGACCGTGTAGTGCTGGATTCAGCTGTGCTGCCTTGCAACACCTCATTAACCCAGGGCACTCTCTCGTTAGGCTTCTGCCGCTCCCAAACCGCCCCCGCAGGTACGGCTCGACACCCAGCTGGGGAAAAATGTCAGCACCTGGTCTGAAAAATAATCCCCAGGGGAGCCCCAGTAATTGCTTCAGGCAGATGGACAAGCCAGCACCGCCCCGAGAAACCGTGCTCACCTCGGGGTGTTTGTCCTTAGGGTGAGTGAGAGGCAACAAAAAGAGAATTAAGAGATTTAATTAAATCATTACAGGTGAAGATCTTTCCCTGCAAGTGCTGGGAGCCTGTGCTAGGAGAGGGTTGCCGGGCAGGGCTGGGCTGAAGGGTGCGGGGGAAAGGAGGAGGAAAAGAGAAAAGAGAAGAGAAGAGCACACGGGAATTGCGGGTCCCCGCCGGGGTGCCCGGGAGGTGGCGGTGCCGAGGCGCCGGGAGCTCCGGGAGCGGAGGGGACCGGGCATCCCCCGGCAGCGCCAACATCTGGCTCAGCATCTGGCGCACAAATGGAGCCAGAGGAGCTGCAGCGGCCCGGGATGCGGAGGGTCCCCCCTGTGCCGCGGCTGCGCCCACCCCGGGGCTGGCCGGGACCCCCGTGGGCAGCAGGAAGGGTAGAGCCGGGTCACGCTCCGGGCAAAACCGCTCATCCCACGGCGTGCCTTCTCCTTCCCCTTCCTCTTCCTCCCAGCCCGAGAGGAAGCGGCTGCTCTGCCCGAGAGGCAGCGCTCGGCCCCGGCCCCCAGAGCCAAAGCGAGCCGAGCGAGGGAGCCTGGAACCGTCTCTTATTAAACTGTGGGAACTGATGGCATCCCAAGCAGAAGGAAAGCTCGGGTTTCTGCTGCTTTCCTGGGGCCGGCACTCTGGAAAGGCTGCCGGAGGACACGCGTTTGGGGACGGGAGCTGCGGGACGCAGCGCTGGCCACCACGAGGTGCTGCGGCATCGTCCCCTCCGAGGCTCCGGCCAGGAGCCAGCCTGGCACCTCCCGCTGCTCATCCCTGCAGCTCCCCCTGCCTCTGGGGTGTGCCACACACCCTCCCCCAGCGCCCTCCACTGCACCTCCTCACTGGCCCGAGCTTATTCCAAACCATTTCAGGATGTCCTGACTGAGACGGGCTCTGGGGACAGCACATCTGTTCCCCACTTTGTGCCCTGACTCTGTTTTTAGAGCCAGTATCTGAAGAATTCCCAAGCTGTGGAGGGAGCTGGGGTAAACCTCTGTCCAGGGTAGTAGAACAGTGTAAATCTGTTCATTAAAGAGGAGTGATTTCCATGAGGAAGGTCCCTTTGGGAAGAATGGGATTTGCCAGAGCAAAGCCTGCCAAACCTCTGCCTCTCAGCATCACCACGGCTCTTGCAGGTTGGGCTCTCTCTCAGCACGAGCAGCAATTTGTTCTGGCTAGTGAGGGCAGCCTGTGGCAAGTGCTAATCCCAGCTCTGGGGTCGAGCCCCTCAGGAGAGGGGAGAGGCCCCCACTCGCAGCCCTGGCTCCTCCCGAGACCCTGAGCATCCAAAAGCAGCAGCTTTGTGTAATCCCCACACAAAGAGGTGGTCACTGCTAATGGGTTTACCTGCTTAATTCTCCCTGGCCCTTCCTGGCTCTCAGGGTTTTCCCTTCCCCACTGGCTCGGTGCTACAGGAAACTCTGCTTCCCACATTAAGCAGATTGTGTGCAGCAGGACAGGCAAATGCATTTATCCTGCTGAATTCCCGAGCTGTGACACTGCAGCGTTTCCAGGATATGAATCCTCTGTCCCTCACATCCTTCCCTGCCCTTTTTCCACAGCCGAGCCATGACACATTTATCAATTTATCACCCGAGCATCTTCAACCCCCCCTGGCTCCCAAAGCACTTCCCCTGGGACCATCTGCTGTCACCACCAACTGCCCAGAGGGACCCTGGGGCTCGTGGTGACCACCAAAAACATCTCCCACCCCACTGCCAGGGCTCATCCCTGCCCAGCACAGCCCCACATCCCAGGGTCCTGGTGCTGGATATGCTTGGGACGAGCTCAAACAAGCCCCACCACCCCAAATTTCCTGCTTTCTGCAGGAATTATCCCAGCATGGGTTTCCTCCTCTTGCAGGGAAGGACATCCACACCCACACGTGCCAAAAGAGCCAACCTCAGCACCGTGCCTCAGTTAAAAAAGGGATTCTAGGCTCAGATTAGCAAATGTTGGCCTAATTTGGGAAGGAAAGGCTCTGTCACAGCGCTGCTGGGCAGGACACCGGGCAGGAAAATCATTTCCAGGCACAGCCATAAAAGTTACAACTTGATAGCTCAGGCTGCAGGGTCTGTGCTCCTTAGAGAAGAAGGCCTCAAGCTCAGCTCCAAACCCTGCTCTCCAAGGACAGCCCCAGCTTTCCAAAGCAAATCCGAGCACAACTCAAAGCCATCTGAATCCAATCGCTGCTCACTCGAGCAGATCCCCCTTGTCACTGAGCACGGAAATTCAATATATGGGAAGAACTTGCAACAAAAAATGAAATTCTGTTTATTTTCCTAGCAGGAGTTTGGCCCAAGCCCTTCATTTTGGAAAGACAGTCAGTAACTCTGTCACTTCTTTTTTTACCCTCCTTTAATTACTTTTGTAACCTAAATGAGAACCAAGAGGAAGGCTTGGGGCACTCTCACAGCATCTTTGGCCAGATGCACCCTGGCCAAAAATTTGATTCCAAAATGAGACACTGTGTAATGAATTATAAACTAAAACACTGTTTTACCAATTTTCCTCAGAACCTGGACAGATTTTCCCCAATACAAGAAAAAAAATTTTTTTGTTTTGTTTTGTTTTGTTTTTCTAGCCAGACAACCTGTGTAAGGAGGAGCTTGGGAAGGGCATCCATGAGGATGTCAGTTGTCACTGCAGATGCTTTGTGTCTGAAGGCACACTGTGCTTTGGCTTTAGCTCCACCAGCACCGCGAGGAAGCCCTGAACCCACGCTGCTGTGCTGGGTAACTCAGCTCCTTCACAGACCAGGCTTTAACTTTCTGTGTGCACCGTGCAGTTTACATTGTGTTAAGCCCATCTAGGCAGAGAAGCATTTCCTCCTGCTTAGCAGCCCCGCTGTTCCTCCCGCTCACTCTGCTAAGCCCCAGTGATTAACACTGTCTCCTCCAAGGAGCAGAGGGGTCCCCACGGCTCCTAAACGCCCTCTGCTTCCCCAGCCTGCTCTGGGCTGGGCTTCTGGAGCAGCCCTTCCTCTCTCCTAACGCGGGGGACACATTAATTCATTCTGTGCCCATGGGATGGGTCCCAGCGTGTGCAGAGCAGCTCCATGAACTCTCCTGCTCCCCCCAGCCAGGAGCTGCTCCATTCTCTTCCTCCAAACTCTTCAAAACCACCTCTTCTCCTTCCTCACTGAACTGCAGGCTTTAACCTCATTCTTTTTTTAGTAAAATCCTTTTTCTGGTGTCCCTCACTGCTCTCCCAGGTGCTGCCCACATTTCCAGGTGCTGCTGCCCAGCCCATCTCCCAGCCCACCTGCCTCGGCACCCCACAGAAGAGTCAAACCAGCCTGGAGAGTCGCTTCTGCCGCACTTTGCTGCCTGAAGCCCGTCCAGAAGCGATCACACAGCACAATGACCCTGCCAGGAGCCGTGGGGTTCTGCAGGGACAGCAGCAGCACCGGCCACCCCGCGCTCTCCAGGATTTTCCCTCTCCTGTGGTTTTCCATTCACAAACACCAATCTCTCCCCAGGACTGGTCTGCCAGCGCTGACCCCCCAGTCTGGGCTCTCCCCCCGGCACTGTCCGTCCCCACACAGCCCTTGTCCCCTCGGGGCACAGGGACCCCGAGGAGGCCAACACGAGCTGCACTGGGACACCACGCATAACACTGACAAATCTGCAAATGAGTGCTGAAAATAAGAAGAAAAGAAGAAATGAAAGGAGCCAGAGGCAGAAATCTGCTCGGGGAGCAGCTCCATCTGGGCTTGGCACCAGGGCACACTCACCAGGTCCCTGCTGAAGGGACGATGGGCTCTGGCCAGGGACAGAGCTGCTGGCCCTGGCCCCGCAGGGATCCGGCCACTCCAGACCCCGAGGCTGAGGAATTCCCTGCTGAAACGGGGTCCACACAGCCAGGGATTCCTGAAAAAAACAAAACAGGTGGGTGAGCTTCCCTGGCTTCCCTGCCCTGGCCAGGCTGGGAAGGGTCCCCAGCAGCAGGAGCAGCATCACCTCAGGTCTCTGTCCCACGAAGGCATCGCTTCCTGCCTGTGCTTTATTTATCCCACGTGTTTATTTTCTGTACAGTTTGTCCTGAAATGTGGCAGTTTGGGCTTTCGAGGCTTCCCTCTTCACTGGGGCAAACCCCACACATGGGATGACATAGAGATGGAGTCAGCCAGCACTGATTCTGTGCTCTGGCTTCTGCCAGCTCCTCAGAGGCTCCGTGGCCTTTGGGGGTTTTTGGTTTTTGGCTTGTTTTTCCCCTCTTTTTCTTTTCTCAATTGAACTGGTACTTTCAACACTTCCTATCTTAAATCTTTTCAGAAGTTTGAAATAAATTTTAAAAAAAGCTCTGCTGAGATCTACTTTTCCAGGTTGTCATGAAAATTAAGAGAATCTCTCAGGATGCCCCAGGTGATTTCTAGGATGTGCCAATGGAACAGCGACCACAGGTCCTGTTCTGGGGGTGTAACAGTGCTCCCCCCCCCCTCACCAGGACCTTAACTCTGGGCATTTTGGGACAGAGCTTCTCTGTGATGATGAGCAGGATGCTCAGCCCCAGCTGGAGCAGCGCCATGACCATCCCCCAGCCCAAGGATCAAGAATGAGAATTAAAAGAAAGGGAAAAAAAAAAAAAAACCTCTTTGAAATCAGTTTTAAGTAAACAAAAAATTTATCTCACGAGCTTCAGCAACCACAAGCATAAATTTGGGGTTGGCTGGGCTCTGTTTTGCTTGGGTTCCTCTGCATCACATATGAAGCCTATTTTAGGATGATTTGCTTGAGTGGTTCAGCACATCACCAGGGCCAACATGCTCTGCACAGTCACCCAGGAGGCACTGCTGTCCCCATGGCCACGGGGAGAGGGAGAGCAGAGCTGGTCTGGAGGGCAAACAAAATCCCTCACACCTATCAAACACCAGCAGCTCATCCCCAGGGGTTTGGCATTCAAAGAACGGCTGCTGTTCCCTTCCAAAACTCTCTGATTAAAATCTATACCAAACTGGCAGGACTGCAGGTTGGCTGCATGTATTCATTCACCATGAGTGGATTGTTCAGTTTTCCAGAATCCCAACCCAGAAACCCTCCCCACTGAGAGGAGCAGGATGTGCTTTTAGTGGTTTAGCAACTGTGCATCCTGCGCGTCCTTCGTGACAGCCACGAGCCCCACCACGGCTCCCTCGCGCTGCTTTAAGCACATCTGCTCTTTTGTAGTAATTCAATAGAAATACATATTTATGTCAGGTCCAGGAGTTGGACTCAATGATCCCTGTGGGTCCCTTCCAGCACAGGATATTCCCTGATTCTGTGATATATTTGTCATACGTTCAGGAAGGCTGACTTCTCAAAGTCTTGCAGGGCTTGGAACAAGCAACGATTATAATCAGGAAAAAGAGCAGAGTGAGACATCCCCCATCTTTTTATGGAATAAAAGTCCCATTTCTATCATTATAGGGATAGATCTGATATTAAACTCAAGCTACCTGAATACAGGAAAAAACATCAGGAGTCTACAAAGAAGGTTCCATACTATTGCTGTCAGATTTTAACATTTCAAGATAGATAGGAACAGTATTTCTCACCTATCACAGGAAATCATCTGGAATTTCTGTGGAGAAGAGCCTGATCTCCTGGAGAACACAGAGAAGATCCCATGGAGACACCAGGGCCAGGGCAGCACCTCACCTCACTCACCAAAGGTGGCTCAGGTGTGAGCATCACCTCACACAGCACCTGGATCTCTTCCCCCCACAACAGCAATTCCAACCCCTGTGTGGATTTTGTGCATCCCTGGATGGAAAGAATAATTCCAATTATCCATTAGCTGCGATTATTTGGCATTAGTGAGGTTCTGTATTTTGCAGCTGGTGCCTAAAACGTGCCATGGTTGGCTGAGGGAGCCTGAGGGTGGCCCAGGAGCTTTCCTAGGTGTGGTTTTCTATCAAGATATTTAACTTCTTAATATTTTCTTATGCATTTGCCAATTCTATTCAAATCTAATAGATCTCAATGTCTCTTTCAGCAGCATCTGCACTGCTGTGAGAGAGCAGCATCTCCGTGGATGGATGTGAGGGGGCACAAGGGACAAAGCTCCCCCCATCCTCCCTGCAGTGTCCTACTGCAGAGCACAGGAGCTTTAACCACCTGCTGCCAGCAGGAAATGACAATGACAGGGAGAAAAGGCAGATTTTATTGTGTCTGGAGAACTGCAGCTCTGTGAAGCTGAAGTATTTAAATAGACAAGAATCTTTTGTCCAGGAAACTGAGCACTAATAATAACATTTCCTCCTGCAAAGAAGGCTTCTTCCCAGCTGCTTTGCACGGGCTCTGCCTCCTCCTGTTGTCTGGCACTGTCCCAGACCTTGTCACCCCCCTTCTCCCTCTCAGGCTACAGAACACCCCTCGGTTTTCCAGGCTGCCTTTGCTCCACGCCCCAGCTTTCCCTCCTCCACCAAACATCCGGATTTTCTGTTTGATTCCCTGCTCTGTTTTCTCCTCCAGGCTGTCTTGGCAAGCACACACCAAGAAGAGGAAGCCTCTGCTCTGGCTCTGGTGTCCAGAGCTGTGGCACACCCCAGTTCCCCCATCCTTACTGGGAGAGCCTGGTCCTGCTCTTGAGGACATCCCACCCAGAGAGCACAGGACACCAGCACAGAGGCACCCCCAGCACCTTCTCCCAAGTGCCCACAGCTTCCCAAAACTATGGGGGAATTTTAAGGGGGATGAAAGAGGACGCAGCCCAACATTCCCAAACCCTGGCCAGAGCATGGAGGAGCTCCAGCTCTCCAACCAGCTACAAATTATTGAATTATCCATTCATTTCCTATGGGCACACTTCCCAAGCCAGCCCTAAAGAAAATCCAGTCCTGTGTGTGGGTGTTGGGATCCTCTGCTGTGGCAGCAGAAAGGCACTTGGGGCAGCTGGGTACCCCAGCGAGGGGAGACGGGGAATTTCCTGGAGCAAACACCAAGCCCTCATTTGTTCCTGCCAGCACAGAACAATGTGCTGGAGGAGCCAGCAGGCATCCTCTGGGAGAGCAGAGCTGTGGTTCCCATCCTCCCCTCTGCAATAACATCCCTGTCCCCATGGCTGGGTTAAACACCAGGGGTCCCAGGAGCTGGGGGTCCCCAGGACCACCCCATGGGAAAGGATCCAGCCCTGCAGCCCCTTGCTGGGAGAAAATAACCTGAAGAAAAGATTGAGTGGTCAGAGACGAGATCTCTTGGAAATCAAGCCTTACCTGGAGGGAATGTGGGGCTGAGGGAGCTGTGGCTGGGGTGGAAATGAGGGGTTAGAGCAGGGGGTTGTGGCTGCTCAGAGATCTCAGCTCAAATCCTTCCATATCCTGCTGCTGTCGGGGGACCAGAGAGTCTCAGCAGAACCACGGCTTCACAAGGTGACAAATCTGAAAACCAAAGTGCTGGGTAGCAAGAGGAATAGAAAGAAATGAGCAAAAATAAAGGGGTTTAATGAAAACATGTCCTGTTTCCATCCTAAGGGAAGGGAAGAGGCAGAACAATTCTTATCCATAGCTCAACATATTCACTGGAATTAATTGAAGAACAGAGAGTTCACAGATAGAAAAAATATTGTTCAATCAAGACTGAAGTGTTCTGACATTGTTGGTGCCGAATCTTTGTTGGTTCTAGTAAAATAAATGCGATTTAATGTCGGTTTGATCTCTTGAGTTCAGCAGGATCACGGTCCTCCCCTGCACCCTCAAGCCAGCCTCGGAGCAGAGACGGGTGTGGAGTCAGGAAAGCTGCAAGATATTAACAAAAATATTGAAATTAGGGTCCAGGTTTCCATACACCAAACCCTAAAGAATCTGGATCCCAAGTGCCAGTTTTAATTAAATACCAGCTTGGAATATTATAAAAATCCAGGAAGTAACATGTAATTATGCATCTACAAAGCTGATGACTCAAATTATTCTATTGATTTGAAATACAGTGTGTCCAAATGCCTTTCACATATGTAATAAAGTTGTTAGCTTAATAAATATGTGGAGACAACATTGAAATCTGTGTCTGATTTTAGAAACAAGTGGCTAAATCCCCAACCCATTCATCTGCATGAGAAAAGGGAAACAAAGGCTTCACTCCTTTTATTTTATTTTATTCTTACAGAAGTAATGATTTAGAAAATGTACATTATCATCAACACTATAATCACCATCCCAAGTCTGTAATTCCACGAGGGAAGCCTGCACTGCACATAAACTAAATCTGCTGGGGGCTGTTGAAGCTTAAGTTCCTTAAGAATTATTTTTAAGTTCCTCTCCATCAGGGATGTTATAAGTAATGAGAGCAGCTGCAATTGTGGCTTTTTAGAAAGTGTTCTCCCAGCTTGTTCTGGAAAAGCTGCTTTAAAGGTCGTGATGCTGAGCCTGTGGTGCCTGGGCTGGATGGTATAAAGGAACTGCATTATAGCTGGCATCTGGCTGAGCTTATATTTTCATTTGTAAAAATTGAAAAATTCTTGGAAGAACTCCACAGCCTGCAAAAAAATGAGAAGTTCTTCTTGAAAACTAGTTATGAGTTAATGATAATTCCACTTTGGGCAGGAAGGAAGGGTTTAGGCTGGATGTCCCCGGGTGAGTGGGGAGGATGTTAAACCACAGCCCTGCTCAGGTCCCACTCCCAGCCCAGGCTCTGCTCAGCAGGACAAACCCCCCCATTTCCAGGAGATTCATTCAACAGCTTCCACAGAACCAAGTTACTTTTATAAGCACTAATTCTGGATATGTGAAAACTTTCTGAATGGAGTTCAAATCTAGCTTTTCCTTTGATACATCCCTAGAAAGAACCTCAAATATTAAATCCTGAGAAATGTAGACAAAACCACGTAAAAGCTGAGACATCCTTGATGCAAAATGCACTTGATAAGCACAGTAGGAGCCCTTATGCCAGAGATACAGGGAAACAGTCACAGACATCACAGTAAAACTCATATTCTGATTTATCCCCACATTTATCTACAGCCAGGGTACAATTCTCATTAGAGTGCCTATTTGTCTAAAATATGTATCTTTAACAACTTGAATGAGCTTTAGAGTGATCATGTGTTGGGGAAAGAACAGGTTATTATTTGGAAGGACTTGCTGTAACTTCCACGTGAGAAACAGGCTGCAAAATAAGCAAAGGGGAGTTGTACAAGGACAGAGGATAACCTCTCCTCTGTATGGAAGGAAAACCTGCAATGCTATTCATTTCTTTCCAATAAATGTCCAGATTTAAGATGGTTAACACAGGTTAGCAAAGGTTTAGAATCCTAGAATCCAGCTTTACTTGCCTGTTTCTTCACTGACATAAATCATGGAATCACATAGAATCGGGGAACTATTAAGGTTGGAAAAGACCTCTAAGATCAGGTCCAACCATCAGTCCATCAGCACCACCACGTTCACCACCAAACCAGGTCCCTGAGTGCCAGATCCACGTATTTTTCAAACACTTCCAGGGGTGATGACCCCACCACGGCCCCGAGCAGACCGTTCCAATGCTTGGCAAGCCTTTCCATGAAAAAATTTCCCTAATATCCAATCCAAACCTTCCCTGGTGCAACTCAAGGCTGCTTCATCTTGTCCTGAGGGACCCCAGGGCAGGCACAGGACTTTTGCAGCTCCACAGCTTTATACCAGGATTTGTGCACCACACAGAAACAAAGAGCTCACGAGAGCCAGGCAGAGCTGGAGAGCAGAGCAGTCAGCACCTCACCAGCTCCTGCCCTGGAGCTTGCCCTCAAACCAGGGTACCTGAGGGATCACCACCTTGGGAGAGGGGAGTGAAAACGGGATAGATGTCTCCTGCTAATTCCTCTGCCACCAGCCCTCACAAGCTGGGATGTGCACACAAAAAAACCCCGATTGTCCCTTGTCCCCCGCAGAGCTCCGGAGCTGCACCACGTCCCGTACTCATAAATGTTTCATTGCACTTCTGGAAAACAGGCGCTGCTTTTGAGCAGTCTATGAAACAATATTGTAAACAGCTCAGCTATTCTCCCCTCTGGCCTTGGCAGAGCCAAGAACAATGTGCATTCAGGGATGAAAACCCACTGCCTTGGGCATCCTGATCCAGGGATGGTCAGCGTTGCCTTCCCACTGCACCAGGGAGAGGTGATGGGGCTGGATGGAGGGTCCTGGCACAGAATAAGCCAGGCAGGGGAGAGGACTTCAAGGGAGCAAGCCCACGGTTGACAGGGATTGCAGGATTTAAGCTGGAGCCAGTGAACACCCTGGGCTGGATGCGCCAGCCCGAAAAACAAAAAAACAAAAACAAAAACAAACAAAAAAAAATCCAATAAAATGAGCAGATGGTCCTGGAGACGTGGGGGGAAGGGGGGCTGGAAACAAGGAAACCAGATATTAAAAAATGTAAATGAGAGGGAAATTATAAAAAGCATAAAGCTCCTGTCCCTGAGGGAACAGCTGTGTATGCTAATCCCTCCTGGGCTGCTCCTTTTGGATCTCCCTTCCTTCCTTCCTCCGTCCCTCTCTAATAGCTCCCTTGTTCCTGCTGGACAAAACCGGCCCTTTGTGGCTGCTCTCAGAACAACATTAAAAACAGGAATAGGGAAATTGTAAACAGGAGGCTTTTGGCCTACAGGCCAAGGCACACACCGGCCTCTGAGGTCTACTTCATGCTAAGCAAAGAAACAGATCTTTGTTGCTGAAGGGATTAGGGCTGCGGGATTTCGGAGGCTCGGCAGAGGCTTTCAGCTGCCCTGAAGTGGGGGCTTTGTAAAGAGATACCTCCATTCTGGCCCCGCCAGCGGAAGCGGCTCCCGCGCTTTGTGCGCCGCGGTAATGCGATATTGTTGGGGGCTGAAGGGCTCTCCTGAACCAGCCCTCTCTGCTCAATGGCAAATTCTTTCCCTGCTAAATAGATGGGGGGTAATTACCTTCACTGGGGAGCAGGGAAACTGCCCATCTTTAACCCTTGGGGGCTTTGATGGGAGCCACCACAGCCGGAGCCAGCGGTCGTGATTGGCTTCCAGATGAGCCTCTACCAGCCTGAGGGCTCTGCCTCAAATTCCTCCTCCAGCAAACAGGCACGTGCCATAAAATATCCACCACCTGCATTATTCCAAGGCTCCCTTAGCCCACCTTTGTTCCCAGGGTGCCAATAACCCGCACCACAAGCCCCAGGACAGCCCTTGACCAGAACCATGCACAGCACCACATCTTCCCACTGCCCGGGGTTAGTGCCCTGTGTGGGGTTTGTGCTCGTGGTTTTGGCTGGGGGTGGCCTTTTTCTCTATTTTTTTTTTTTTTTTACCTCTGTCTCTTTTTTTCCCNGTGTGTGTTTTAGAAATAACCAACCAACTACGTGCTGCTGAACAATAACCTCCATGCAGGTTTGCATTAAGATTATCCCTCAGTTGCACACAGCCCACACCACCTCTGTGTAAGTATTATGGATTTTTTCCGTGGTTGACTTCTAATTAAATTCCCCAGCTGAGCTCAGGAGCCAGGGGAAGATAGGCATGCTGACAAACAGCAGGGTACTGCCAGCCCCTGGGCTTCCAGTGGGAATCTCTCCTGGAAAAGAAAGCAGGGAGCACTGAGCCTGCCACAGCTGAAGCATCCCCATCAACCCACAAACGCCCTGCCTTCAGGTTTGTAGGGCACGGGACAGCCAGGCATGGGTGGTCACACTTCTCTTAGTGGTAACTAAGAATTACTCCTTCTTCTCCCCCAAAACCAAGAGTATTTGCAGCTTGAAGGTGGCTCTGCTTTGGAAAGAGGATAGAAGTTCATTGCAGAATTTAGAAAGGAGGATAAATACGAAATATTTTGCATTGGGGGCTGTTGGATGTGAGATTCTGCTCAGGCTGTACCAGCCACTGCTGCTGGCTGTCACCTCTGCCACCCACCCTTCTCCAGTGCCACCAGCGTGTCCTGTGGGGAGAGGGAAGGGAAGAGCTGGGTTTGATGGCACCATTCTAAGCCATCCCCATTTTCAATGACACAAACTGGTCATATTGGAATAAACTCCCTTAAAACCCATTAATTTGAGGTTTACAGGTTGGCCTGATAATAAAAGCCAACTCGCATGCAATCCATCTTTAATTTTTTTTTTTCAGGCACTGCCTAAATTTCAGTCTTCTCCTTTTTGGCTTTAGTTTCAGACTCTAATCCCAGGAAAATGTTTGTAAAAATAATTTGCTATAATAAGAAAAACGTTTCATTGGAAATTCATTACTGGAAGCCTGTCCTGCCAGTGGGAGCAAGGCAGGCTCCAGGACACCTCTTTTGGTGACTTGTTCCTGCTGAACTGACAACCCAAGTGACGCCCATGTTTGTGTTACAAGAGCTGGGATTTGAGTTCAGCTCCCAGAATCAAAGGATTATGTGTGGTTTGTTACATCTATTAAATGGATCTGTTGACTCCAGTCCCTGTGCCTGGTGAGAATCCTGACTCCCAAGGAGAATGGGAATAACAAGAGCAGGGTGTCTGTTATTTTGAGGGTATTTCATGCAACACCTGCTCAGGTGTGGCAGTGCCACTGAGAGCTGGGGCTGTACCTGTTTCTAGAACTCAGTTTTTGGCCTCAGAAACAGAGAGAGCCTCTGCATCCTGCCCTGGGTAACCTGGGAGCCTCCACCCCTCAGGAGAAGGGGGAGCATCATGGCAAGGACCAAGTGGATTTGGATGGTGTCTCTAAGCCCAGTCAGTGGCTGAGTTTTAGGTGTGCCAGTGCCCTGAGTGAGGAGCTCTGTTACCCCATGCTCCCCCTGGGGTCACCACAAAGGCTTCCCATGACTGGAAACCAGAACTGCAGCCAGGGATCAGCATTCCCCTCTCCACCCCTTTGCTCAGCTGCAGAGCCCTCTGGATCCAGCACCCCAGCCAGGCTGCTGCAGCACAAATCCTTCTGCTCCCCCCATCCCAGAGCTCCACTCCCAGCCAGGAAAAGCACAGCTTGCTCGTGTTGCTTAAAAAGGGAGATGGCACAAGAAGGCGAGCCCTGATCACATCCCTCTGATCTGGGACTCTGAGCTTTGAATATCCCTTCAGGTCTGGGACTTTCCAAACACACAGATCAGGCTGGGGGCTGAGGGATGGTAACTCTCTGACCAATTACAACGTAATTAAAAGACCCACCAAGAAAACTTTGCATATGGACTTTAATTATTACACCACAGTCCCACCAGAAAAACACAAAAGAGGATCTTGGGCAGCTCTCAGGATGCATATGGCTTGTGTAGGTGGAGAGACCTAAGAGACTGTTGCTTTGGGTAGGAAGTGGATTTTCCCTCTCCTATAATCTTGTTAAATTACCCTGGTTTTAAATCAGTGATTTATATCTCCCTCTTCAAATCCAGAGGGGGGAAAAAACCCCAAACCCTCTCTAAACAGCCAGTGTGTGACAAGCAATACATTTTCACTTTCATTTACCCTCACACTGCAAAGTTCACTCAGAGAACCAGAAGTGTTAAAGGAAAATACTGGGGAGGACTGGTTAAAAAGAAAACCTTGGCTGAAGTGAGATGGAAAACAGATTTCCCGGGTTGGGTAAGGATCAGAAAATAATACATAATGTCAGACACCCGAAAAGGGAAGTAGGAAAATATTTAGGAATTTGCATAACCATTTGCAGCCTAAGAAAAGCAGAAAAAAACCAGTTTCATTAGGAAAGGACACTGCAAACAGTGCCAGGAGCTGCCACGCTCTGGGATCTTCCTGGGAAATGGCCATATCCTGTGCCCAGCACTGCATTTCTGGGACTGCCTGTGTGTAGCTGGCTGAGGATTCCCAAACAGATTTTCGTTTGCCCTTTGGGCTTCAGGGAGCCTCCCTCCCTCCTCAACCAATTTGTAGGTCCTGCAGCTTCCAGGGGGAATCAGCTCTTAGCAACACTCACAAAAATAGGATAAAGCAAGACCCAGCACAGAGCTGGAACCAAGGGCACCCTGCAGCCCCCCTGCGATGGGGAGCACTCCAAGTCCATCCCATGAACATCCCTTCCACCTTCCAGCTTTGTGAAAGCCCCACTGCGCTGCCTTGGAGCACCAAGCCTTCGTTACCTGGAAGCCAATCACGCACTAAAAAGAAGGTTGGGCACAGGCTGAGGGAGGGGATTCCTCCCTCTGTTCCTCTCCAGCGAGGCCCCACCTGGAGCACCGTGTCCAGCTCTGGGGTCCCCAGCACGGGAAGGACCTGGAGCTGCTGGGCTGAGTCCAGAGGAGGCCCCGGAGATGCTCCAAGGGCAGCCAGCTCTGTCCTGCAGCCCAAAGGCCCCGGGTGAGGCGTCACCAGCGGTGACAGCGGGGAGGAACTGCGTGTCCCAGGGCCGGGAGGAAGCACTGACATCACCCACGGACGTGTTTAGCCCTGCGGAGTCACTGCTGTTCCCCCTGCAGCAACAACATCCCAGCCCCGGCAGCATCCCCAGCGCTGGCCCTGCCGCTGCCCCCGGGGCTCGGCAAAGAGGGGAGCCCAAAAAAGCCCCCAGCTATTTCTGGGCCCTGGGTGAGGCGGATGGAAATCAGCAAGCTCTCAGAAATCCCGTGGGAAGACATTAATAACCTGCTGGACGGTGCCACCTCCTTTAACAGCCCTGCTATTACGGGATGCTGAGCCAGCAGCCACGGGGCTGGTGAGCCCCTGGTGCTCCTTCCCCGCCAGGCACTGCCAGCCCTGGCACGGCTCAGGGTGGGACCTGCTGGGCCTGTCCCCCGCTGCCCACGGCGTGGCTGCACAGGAAATCCCCCCACGTGGCCTGGAGCACCGGCAGGGAAATAAAGCCATCTGTTCATTGAGGCAGGGCAGCTTCAAACCAATTAATGTAAAGAGCCTGTATTAAAGGGTCTCTCCCTGATGCAAATCCCCCTCTCGTAAACAAACCTTACAGGTCCCAGCCCCGTCTCCAAGGCAAGTTCCAATCTGATTAGTTACTCCACATGCCTTAAATTCCCCCTCACAGTCACCAGTGAATAAAACTATCTTTTTGCTGAGGTATATTGAATGCTTACTGAATTTCACCTTGAGGTGTCCTTTGCAGTGATAATTAGTGAAGCTGGGACCTCTCTGGGCGAAAACCAAGCAATTTAATTTGTTTTTTGGCAGTAGTTGTCCTCCAGACCACCACCCACACAGGACAGCACCAGATCTCCACCACAGTCCAGCACACACTGAGTTTTATCTCCCATATTTGCACCACTCTGGACTATTTTTGGGTGCCTGCCTAAAGCAGAGCACGAAGTGCAAGGTGTGTAGTTCAGTATATTAAAAACAGGAGAATGAATTAATGAGAAGGGAGTTCAGCAACAGTTTTGTGCCTTCTCTGAGCAGCAGTCCTGGAAAGCACTTGTGGGTAAAGCACCCAGTGCAGGTGAGCTCACCTGGGCAGGATGAGGGCTGAGAATTCCTGCAGGAACACCCACCATGGATCCTGGAAAAGCAGTGGGATAAGGAGACAGTCTCCCCTATGGAGGAAATGCATTTGTTAGCTGATGGCTTAAACATGAGAGCACTGAACTGGAGCCACAGGCTCAAGGAACCCCAAGGAAACTCCACAGCTCCTCTGAGCAAGAGCCTTCCCTCGCTCCACCAATATCCACTTTCTTTTCTCAGATAATAAATTTGTCTTCTCAGTCTTTCCATCTAAAGACAAAAGTCTGGAAGCTCCCCAAATTGTGACACAGCCTGGGAAAAGCACAATGTGCATCCCAGTCCTTTCCAGCTTCATCCCTGCCTCACCCTGCTACCCACAGCAGGGATGTGCTTCCAGCTCACCTCAGTCCAGCATTATGAAGGGTTTGATCCTGAGTTGAAACCATCCTGATTTCTTTCCCTTGCTTTGTACATCACTTTTTTTCTATTCTGTTTAAAAACAGACAGGAAACTGATAAAAGTATGAGAGTTAATTGAACATTAAGCAATTTATACATCACTGATTTGCATTTCTTGTCTGCCAGGCAGAGTCTGTAGATGTTACCTGTGACGTTCACACAGAGGCTTTGCTTCTCTTGTCTTGCTTCAAGTCAGATCCCAAAGTCTTCACTCAGGAGGAGAAGTCCCTTTCCCCCAGCAGTAATAGAAATTTCCCAAAGGTGGATAATGTTATGGTCCTGTAGTAGAAGACAGTAAGAGAAGAGCAAGATTAATTTCTTGAAAGCAAAAAAAAGAAGCTTTTCATTAAAGGTGAGCTCTGCTGTCAGCCCCAGGACTTCCAGAGAGTTCAGAACAAACATCTCCCCCATAGCCCAGAGAAGCAGAATGGTAAGTTTTGGTCTTACAAAAAAAGGAATGATAAAGTGAAATTGTGGGTGTCCTGTGTCTGTGTGTGGGGCTGAAGGTACCCAGAGCTGCTGAGCTGCCCTGAAACCAGTGCAGGTAACCAGGGAACCTGACAGCCAGGGAAGAGTCAGTGCTGGGAGCACTTGTGATTTTGGCATTGAAAGCGTTACAGAAACCTTGCCATAAAGTCCCTCTGAGGCTTTAATTTCCCTCCCCACAATCTCCCTTTGATTTTGATCCCCTCCTTTCCTCGTGTCCTTTGAACTCTTAAAAAGGCACTTTGAAGAGATGTCATAAAGTGGGGGGTTTATTCAGGATCTCCTCTTTGATGCTCCTGCTCCGCGTGTGAAGTGCAGCCCCGCAGGATGTGGGGCCAGAGGAAAGCTGAGACAGAAAGGAAAGGGCACAAAAGTAAAAGTGTGGTTGTGGTGTCTGGGAACAGCTCCTGGACACAGGCACAGCCCCACGGTGGATTCTGGGCTGCAGGGACCTGGTGTGGTCACACCCAAGCTGCTCCTCCCAGGGGGAAGTGATGGGGATGAAGGAGAGGGGCTGGGAATCCCTCATCCCAAAGGCCATCCCGATGTCACCACAAGGTGACAGCTCTGTGAAAACCCCCCGTGCCCTGTGATGTCCCCGTGGGGACAGCTCTGTGTCACGTGGAGCATCTCTGGCACCCAACCCCCAGGGTTCAGCTCAGCTCAGCCCCAGGTGCTGGGGTCACCCTGCAGCCCTTCCCACCTGCAGCCACCAACAGCCAAACACACAGAACAGGATTAAATAACAAAAAAAAAATGTACATAATCCATCCCGCTGTCAAAAACACGGAACAGGATTAAATAATCAAAACTGTGAATAATCCTGTGCACACCAAGCACCAAGAGCAGGCCCTCAGCTTCCAAGCCCATCCCATGGGGGGCTGATGGCAGTGCCCAGGCTGCAGGAAGCAGGTGCAGAGCTCACCACCAGGGAGGGTGCACACCCCAGACACCCATTCCGTACTGGAACATCTGGAAAGCTCGGAATCACAGGATCACTAAGGCTGGAAAACCCTCTAAAACCATCGAGTCCAACCTTGCTGCAGCCCAGGCTTAGGCTTAGGGTGACTTTTCCCCTCCTGAGGGGAGTTACAATGAGTTACAATCGGATATTTCTGAGTTACAGTGGGACATTTCTGAGTTACAATTGGATATTTCTGAGTTACAATTGGATATTTCTGAGTTACAATTGGATATTCCTGAGTTACAATGGGACATTTCTGAGTCACAGTGGGACATTTCTGAGTTATAATTAGATATTTCTGAGCTACAGTGGGACATTTCCACAGAGAAGCTGTTTGTGCAGCACAGGCTCCGTGGCACGAGGCCACCGGTCGGAGCCTCTCAACTTTGTTTAACCTTTGCATAGGGAATTGCATGAACTCATCCAAGGGAACCTCTCAGCAAGGGAGAAACAGATGTTCAGGCATTAGATAAGCTACAGGCAAGCCCACGGTGTTTATCAGCAGGGACGTGGGCTTGAGTTTGGCTTTGTTGTTTTTAATGGGTGACCAGTGGTAGGAATTACTCAGAAATAAGTGAAAATTATCCTGAAAACTGCTTGAAGGGCTTCTGAAGGGATTTTTTTCTTAGTTGCTGCTTCTTACCTGCAATATCAATTTCTAGTCTTTCTTTTTTTTTTTTTTTTTTTTTTTTTTTTTTAAATCACAGCCAAGTATCTGCTTCCAAGACTGAATGCAGATGTAGCTGGAACAGGAAATTTTAACTTGCTTCCAACCTGGGAATTTTGCACTTTAAACTTGAGATAAGGAGAGAACTTGGTTTTAAAGACACATGTCCCCTAACAAAAGACAATTGTACTTCTAGAGGGGCCACCCTACAGCCTTCCTGAAAAACCAGTACTGCACAAAATGCCAACATCCAAAGAGCTAAGCAATCCTAGGGTGAATTTATTATATTATCCCCACTTGAAACACTCCTAGAGTCATAGAAACACAGAATGGTTGGGCTTGGAAGAGACCTTAGAGCTCATCTATTCTGGCCCCTGCCATGGGCAGGGACAGCTTCCACTGTCCCAGGTTCCTCAGGAAGGACCAGAGCAGCCTGGCTCCTCCTGCAGCTGCTCCCTTCACACAGCCAGCCTTGAGGAAAGCAAGCAAAGAGTAAAAAAACGAGGCAGTGAATGAAAAACGAGTCTTTTCTGACAGGCATTTTGTGTTACTGACCTGTGGCAGATTTTTTTTTTTTTCAAAGGCACAATCTAACGTCTAAAGCTGCAAATATAAAAGCTGGCACTAGGGAGAAAGCCAGCTCCCAGCTGCCCAAATATCACCCAAAACTCAGGGCCTGAGGTTTCCATCCTCCTTAAGCCCTTCTCTGCCACTCACAAAGGGCATCTCCCCAGGGACCTTCCCCAAGAGGAGGAAGGAGCAGAGAGCTGCCCTGCCATGGCCAAACCCACTCTGCAGCAAAGTAGGTCAAACTGAAATGCTCTGCTCTCAGCTGAAGGTCACCACTGTCTCCCCAGCCTGCTCTGGGCAAAGTTAAGTGTATTTACATTGAGAAGATGTGGAGAGGTTCTGGAGCTGGAAGTGGTCAGAGGAAAAACAGGCTGTTAAAGAGAGCAGGAGCATGAGCCTGCATCCCAAATGGTGAACGCCGAGGGAGGAAAGAATGAAAAATCCCAAATAACAGACACTTCCCTCAAAGGGCAGGAGTGTTAGAACTGCCTTCCCCACTCCTGGGCAAGCACTGGGAGCTGTTCCTGTACAAACTACAGCTCTGACGAGAGGCCTTGGGTAACATTTGCAGAGGGCTTTGACATGGAAAGTCCAAATTCCCCTTTACAGAGGCAAAGTCTGACAAAGGCATAATGGAAAGAGGCTTCTGACGGACAAAAATTGACTCCCTGGCACACGCACAAGCCCACGCAGACTTTCCAGCCTGCCCTCCAAGTGTGAGCACTGGTGTTTCCATTAAGTGCCTGAAAGCCCAGAAAGCTTCCGGAGAAAAAGTAAACTCATGATTAGACTGAGCACGACTTTTTCCTTGGATTTCTGCAGAATTTTTACAAGTGGTTTTGCAACAGGAGCAGGGATTACCCGGGTGCATTTGTGGGTGTCTCTTCTGACTGCCCTGCAAGAGGAACACAGATGTGGCCATTTTAGGGTTTTTGTCTGAAATCGTTGTTGGGGAGGTTTGTCAGAGGAGACTTCATCTAGAGATAGAACCATAGGAGAAATCATAGAATGATTCAGGTTGGAAAAGCCCTCTAAGGTCATCGAGTCCAACATTCCCCAGCACTGGCAATGCCAGCCCTAACCCATGTCCCCAAGTGCCACATCCACAAAGCTGTTAAATCCCTCCAGGGATGGGGACTCCACTCTTCTTTCAGGGAAGAAATTTTCCCCTGTATCCAACCTAAACCTCCCCAGGTGCAACTTGAGGCTGTCCTGTCACCTGTTCTTGGGAGAGGAGACCAACCCCCACCTGGCTACCACCTCCTACACAAAACAGGTTGGAAACAGCCCTGGATCTGAAGCCACACTGAACTTTGGGAAAGCCCAAACCTAAAGCAGGCTGCCTCCTCTGCCCTGCTCTCCCCAGCATGATCCCACCACCCAGGGGGACACCTGGAAGCCTCAGGCAGGGGACACATCGTGACACGGAGGTGGCACCACGGCCATGGCTCACACAATGTACAGCCCATCTCCTCTGCCCCTGTGAAAGCCACAGCACTGCCTGCACAGGAGAGTTATGTTAGAAGACTAATTAATGTATTTTGGCTGTCTCCTAATGAAACTCAGCAGCTGGAAGCAGGCAAGGAGCCAGCACCACGTGGCCACTCCGTTCTCCCTTGGACTGGGTTCAGGAATCTCTTTGCTGAAGTATCCAGTTGTCCTGCACGGCTCTTTCCCCCCCCCAAACTGAGCTAATCAATGTCTGGCTGCGAGTTATCACGGAGGGAGGGGGACAAAGGTGCCTGGAGAAGCTGTTGCACATCACCCAGTGCATCCCAGGCCCGCTGCCCTGCAGCCACAGACTGGATCCCTCTGCTCGGTTTCTCTCCCCTCGAGCAGGACGGCTGGAAGCGGAGCAGCGCCTGCCGTGGAGAGCAGTTTGCAGTGAGGTCCTTGCATTCTTGACTTAAGCCCATTTTTCTGGTTTCCATGCAAACGTCAATGAATTTTAAAAGGGAGCATTCAGCCCAGACCTCCGGATTCAGACCAAGCACAGTATCTCTCTCCATGGGGATTTACACTCCTGCTTGCCAGAGGGGGAATCCGTTGCATTTCTTCTCCTCTCACCATTGCCACCCCTGACTGTCCCACGCACCACAGCCACCTTCCACTGGTTGCTGCACCATTCCCCTGGCTCCAGGCAGGAGTCCTCACTCTAAAGGCACAGGAATTCAAATGCTTGCACCCCATACATGGGCACCCACACACGTACAGGTGTGTGCCGGCACCGAGGGCGGCAGGAATGCAAATGTGTTTTACTCCTAATTATGGAAAGTACTTTGGCAGGAGGCGGCCAGGGACACAAAGAGCTACTATTGAGGTTCCTCAGGCTGTGGCCTCCATTCAGCACACAATTGACAATATTTAGACAGCATGGGCTGGTTCCTTCCTTTGCAAGGTAACTTCCTGGTCTGGCAGCCCCGGGCAGGCTGTAAATGACCTCGTGTTTGAGGACAGTGTCAAATCAAATAAGTGGTCAAAGTCAAAGGCAAGCGGCGCCTGCTCGCTGCTGCTGCTGCTCTGCCACCACTCCCTGCTCCCTTCTCTCCACCCACAGCCCCTGGGGTCCAACTGGAAGCTCTGGCAGGAGATGCTGCTGTGCTGCCCAGCAGGGAGGCAGCAGCCAGGGAGCACCGGGCTGTCCCACTGCACAAAGCAGGCACAAAACACCATGGCATGCAAGTAGAGAGTTATTAATCCCAAAGGAATCTCATCTGGGGTTCTGTCTCTCTCATCTCTCCCCTCCCATTTTCAGCCTTCCCCAGGCCAGCTCTCCCCTCTGAGATGCTCAAAGGTTTGCTGGGCTTTCACTGGGCAGTTTCACTCCCAATCCCTTCCTTGCTGCCCGTGCCCTGTTCCAGTCTGGCTCCTGTAACACACAGACCACAAGGCACGTTGACTTCTGCAAGCCTGGCTCTAAAACCAAAGAAAAAGCTTTTCATTGACACTCAGGTGTAGGTGCAGCAAGTCAAAAGCCTTATTTTCACGTTTTACAGCGCTCCCACCTGAATAAATTCATTTTAAGTGCCACTTTTCCATTTGTGGGTTATGAAAGGTTGGGAGGTCTGGATGCCACCACCAGGGACCAAAAGGCAACACAGGTGCAGGAACCTGTCAGTGCTGCTGTACCCCACAGCCATGGGCACCGGCACTGGTGACCACAAGCATGGCCAGAGCCCTGCCACGGACACACGGACACACGGACAGACACATGGACACACGGACAGGTACACGGACAGGCACACGGACAGGCACACGGACAGGCACATGGACACATGGACAGGTACACGGACAGGCACACGGACAGGTACACGGACACATGGACAGGCACACGGACACACGGACAGGTACACGGACAGGTACATGGACATACGGACAGGTACACGGACAGACACACGGACAGACACATGGACAGGTACATGGACACATGGACAGGTACACGGACAGACACACGGACAGACACACGGACACATGGACAGACACATGGACAGACACATGGACAGGTACACGGACAGACACACGGACAGACACACGGACACATGGACAGACACACAGACAGACACATGGACAGGTACACGGACAGACACACGGACAGCAGCAGGTCTGCTGCTTGCAGGGTGGGACAGGCACCTGGCCATAAAGCAATGGTGGGACTTGAATGTGACACGGCTCGGTGGAAAAAAAAAAAATCCCCAATATAAAATATTTCCTAATCCACCCACCTTCCTGCTGCCGTTTGGAGCAGAAGGGCTCCATTGTGCTCTGGGGTTTGCTCAGGGCAGAGCCTGCACAGGGAAAGGAGGGGCTGCACACCCCTCAGCATGAACACACCCCCAAACCCAACTGGGGCTCTTGCAAACACCCAGCTGGGATCCAGGGGCAGCCCATTTCCAGCTGCAATGCACAGCATCACCTGAAATTACAAATCACAGGTAGCTGTGAGTGTCAGTGCAAGTGCCTGAGGCAGATTTGGCACCCCAAGAGCTACAGGAGAGATCTGAAGAAATAAAATGTCGTGGGATTGTTGGCCTTGCATATATTTAATTTTCCAGCCATTTTTAATCATATGGAACCACAGCTCAGGGGTGTTGGAGCATCAGTGCTGCCAGAGGTGCTCTCTTGGCCCAGCCATAAGATTTCCACAGTGGGAACATGCACCATCCTATCAAACCCACAAAACATCAGCAAGCTCAGCATCTTCCAGGCAGAAGGATCACCAGGTTTAAAACCAGACCACAATGACTCCAGAAGCAGGAGGAGCTCCCTGTTTTCTCCCACTCAGCACTCAGAAGGTTTTCCAGAGCCTTTGATGGCTCAAAGGGGAAGGTTTGAGTTTATTCCACTCGTGCAAGGAAACTCCTCCTACAAACCCAAGAGGCCGAGGAGCTGCAGCACCTTGTGGTTCCTCACTCCTCACACACACAGAGCCCTCCTCAGTAATGCAGGGACAGAAGCACTAGGTGGCAAAAACAGCCAACAGGTCCTTATTAGTTACAATCTGGAAATGGGCATTAATGTCTCGATAAAATTTCAGGGAGTTTAATGCCAACCAGGACGGGGCTCAGCCCAGAGCCAGTTTGTTTTGCTGTTCCCAGTGAAGGATGGGAGTGAGGGCTCACAATCAGACAAAGAAAAGGGGGAGAAAGGGGTTAAGCCCCAAATTGTTACTGAATAAATAGTACCAAAGTAGAAAAAAAACCATCTTGCTGGATTTCTGAGCACCATTTCCTTCCTGGCAATGGCCGTGCAACAGAGCATCAAAATAAACAGTAATCAAAAAAATAAATGTCTGGAATTGGTCTGTATTCCAGATGAGAAACATCTGCAGGGGTAGGCCAGCAGATCTTTTCTCTTTTTCCTGGGCAATTAGTTGGACAATTCTGCACTCTTATAGGTAGAGTTATTCTCCCAGCCTCTTCTGTCACCTCATAAATTAAATGAGTATTTTTGTAAAGGAAGGTAAAATCAATAAATACCTCCAGATAAATAAGAGCAAAAGACTCCCCTGGATGCAGCTGAGCTGTTCTCCTTGGGACAGTTTCCTGTGCAGCTCTCCTCATTTCCAACCTCACTTTCTCATAAGGATGGGGGAAAAACCAACCCTCAAATGTTTTCAAATTTGAAAATGAGGTAAAAGTTTTTCCTGTGCTCAAATGAACATGAGATAATGGCTGGATTAGAGCAATGTATTGAGTGAGTGCCTTGTTACAGACCATAAACAAGGACAGTCTCATTAATTTTGGAACCACCACTGCCAATTATGAAAGCATTGTGCTTGCCATACACATTGATTAAAAAAGCTGTTTATTTGAACTAATAAAGCAGTAAATGAGCTGAAATTCTCTTTTCTTTATTTTTAATATGATAAATGGAATAAACTATGAGTACATCTGTTCCAGGCTTCTTCTCCATAACATGTTATGTCTGAAAAGCCTGAAAAATGTCCTTTTCTATTCCAGCATTTCAAAGTAATGATTTTCTGCAAAGCATCACCTACAAAACATCCATCAGGCTTACACAGTTTAATCCTCATTCTGCACTTAGTTCCCTTTCTGAGCTAAACCACATTACATGGGGAGGAGAAAACAGGCATTAACCTCCAGATAAATCATGGGCATCTCTGGCTCAGCACCCCAGGGTGCAGCTCCCTGAGATGCCACAGAATCATGGAACCATTTAGGTTGGAAAAGGCCTCCAAGATCGAGTCCAGCCATTAAGGCACCACTGAACGAAGTCCCCAAGTGCCACATGTACATATTCCAAGTGCCAAGGTGATTTCTTTCAGGCTAACCTGTGTTCTGTCAGTGGGAAGAAGCCAGAGGGACACACACCTGCTCTGTTTTACCCACAAAATTATTTTTCCCTCTCCCCTTACACCACTATTTCTTTTTTAAACCTTGCTGCTTAGGTCTCTGAGCCTCCCCCAGCAGGGTAAACCCCTGGGCATCTTGAGCAGGAAAATGCACACAAACCTCTTGGATTTTAAAAACATTTCCAGCAAACAGCAAAGAAAAGTCCCTACAGCATCTGTGCAGCACAGCAGCAGCCCCTGCTCCCCTGAGACACCACACCATTATTCCACAGAGCAAATGCTGAACCTTTTTTGGCACTCTGATGACACAGCACATCAAGGCAAATCCATATTCCAGGTTTGGGATCTCCCAGGATGAGTCCAGCAGGAGCTGGGAATGCAGATCTGCTCCCTGCACTGCCTCAGAATGGGAGCTTAGCAAAACAGCAAATAGAGAAAAAAAGTGTCACCAGATAATGAACACCTTATTTTAGGCTGTGGTTAAGTAATTTGCTTTTCTGAGAAGGGAGCTTTTTTATTGTATTTAGAGGGGGGGTTTAGGGCAGCCATGGTGAAGCTTCTACATAAAGGAAAAGCAAACAGCTGAAGAGTCCTCCCTGGGCTTTGATCCTCCCTGCAGTGAGTAAACCATGAAGTGATTGTTAAATCCTAATCCGATTTAAAACTGCTTTTGAATGCTTTAGGGGAGGAAGTGCTGGCTCTCATCGTCCTTTCCAGCCCAGGGGTTTAAAGCTGTGTCACTCTGCCTGAGCAAAGCCAGGATCCCCTTCCCTGGCAGCTGCTGAAGCCCAAAACACTCACCTGGAGATAAAGCTCATTCCAACTGGAAGCAAATAAACCTCCTCGTGTGGGCACCTGGAGAAAGCTCTGTCAGCTCCCAGGAACTCAGCTCTTGAGAGCAGAAAACAGGGGAGCAGAGTTCAAGCAAGAGCCAGAAGCCAGGGCTGGCAGACACCACAATAAACTCCAAATCAAACAGTCTGGGGACTTGTTTAACTCCAGGTCATTCCCCTGGTGCCCACACCAGGGCCTTGGACATCAGAGCAGGAACACAGCTCATGGAACATGAACAAGATCCATGGAACAGAGCCACCAAGGAGTTCTCATCCTGGGCAAAGCCCTGGACCTCGCCTGGGCAGGCCTGGCTTAGCTGGGACAGACCCTGCTGACAGCACAACCCAACCCAACCCCAACAAACTGCCCTGACTCTCCTGAGGAGCATTTCTGGGATGTGGATCCAGAGGAGTATTTTCCCTTCATCTCTGTTGAACTTAGCACATAAAGCTATTTCTGTTTCTTCTTCCAGAAATGCCATTCAGAAGGAATCAGGATCGAGCAACTTGCAAAAATGTCATGCAACAATTGCCAACCAAACTTCAGCTGCAGCATCTTGCATTTGAGAGTCTCTCATGGCATGCTGGCAGATGAATTTTATGCCACCTCTTGTTTATTCCACTCCCTTATTATTCTCTGGACCCTTCTGGTTTGCTGTCAACAGGGAGATTATCCAGAAATGCAGCTGGGCACAGGTACACCCCAAAATTACAGAGTTAGAGAGGTGTAGGACCCTGCCAGACCAGGAGCTGCACAGGCAGAGTGACAACCCCGGGTTCCAGGGTTTATGAAGGGGAAAACCAGGAACACTGAAGATTTAGGATCCTCACATCTGGATTCTGTCAGTGTAGCAGGATAAAACAAAGCCATGATCCAACCTTCTTTGGTCAAGTGTGGATCAGAAGAGGAGCAAACACATCCCAGCCCAGCAAGTTGTTATTTTCTGTGTGTTCAGTCCACCAAGAGCCTGGTAGGAACAGAGATTTCAGCATGAAAACCAAGGCCCCAGGACACCAGGATTAGAAATGTGCTGGCAACTGGCAAGATACCAGAACAGTTTCCTTGGCTGGAGCCAAAAAGCAGCGATTTTGTCTTGGAACTGTTTATAAACCCCAGCTCCAGAAAAGCTTCAGAGACTGAGTGTGATGACTGAGACAGGAGAGCCAGGGCAGGGGTGTTGGTTCCAGGGACATGGAACAGCGTGGGTCTGCAGGGGAAAAACGAGTTTCCATGTGCCAGTGCAGATCCACCCCTGACTGCAGCTCTCCTGTGCTGGATCCCACCTTGAACAAGGTCTGGAAGAGCTGCTTCAGCCCCACCGTGAGAGACCTCGTGTTCTCCAGGATGTTTCCAAAGGTAGGAACAAGGAAAGGCAAGAGCAGGACACTCCCCTCCCTTCCAAAAGCAACCTCTGAAGAGCAAAATGACCTCTATTTCAGGAGAATGTGCTTATGTAGCAAGACTGTTACATTTTTTGAAACGATCTCCTTTCAAACAATTAAAACCCACGCCCACACCATATGCAAGGCCGGGAGTCAAAATCTCTGCTTTGCATCACACACGGCACTTTTAAATGACATCTCCTTTTTCCGGGGTGGAAAATCACAGTCAGCATTTGTGTATAAATATTATTACACAGCTTGAATGTAGAAGCCAGGAAACAGAGAGTGCTGCATGACAACGTGCTAAAAATTCCTTGCTGCAATTTTTTTTTTTCTCTGTGTGTGTGTGTGTGTGTGTGGAGAAGCCAGCAGTGTTTGTACAGGGATCCCATTGTCACACACAGCCTCGTGCTCACAGCAGCTCACCCAGGACCAACACCTCCTCCTGCAACCGGGGAGAGCAGCACGTAGGAAACTGTCCCCTCAGCTGCTGGTACTCATTCACTGCTCTCCTAAAAATTACAGATTTATTTAACCTCTGCATACATTAAATCCCAGGCTATTGTCGTGCTCTGGCTGCTCATATGCCTAAGAACAGGAACACAGTAATTAGGAGGGTGAGCTTGTCCTCCAGAGAGAAGCAGATGAAGAAGCTGCTGGCACACATTCTCTTTAAAGTAATAATAGCATTACTTATCTTAATAATATTGCTTTATTCTAAAGAAAGTACATTTTTTTAGACAGATCTTCAACCTCAACAGTCCCCTTTCATAGCTCACAAGTGACTGACAGGGCCAAAGCCTAGGACTGGACTTTGTTTTGGGCTAAGATCAGGCTTAGGGTCAGCTTGCCATGCAACAGCTTGAGCCTGCCTGAGTGGCATCAGATCCTCATTTCTCCTGGGACACCTTAACTTGCTATTCCAGGGCTGGAGAGACTGAAGTTTATTAGCCCAGGGCTTTTCCATCTCCAAGGAACAAATGACAACACCCGAAATTGAAATCTCCATCCTCCAGACCATCAAACCTTAAATCCCTCCATATCAAGCAGTCAAGTCTCTGCTGCTAAAAACACCCCAAACTGGCCAACACTGGCTCTTCAAGCATCCAGAAACAGTGGCTGGTTTTCTGAAAGCCACACACTCCCATGTGCCCACAATGTGCTGCTTGCCTTTCAGAACAAAACCACCTGCCCTGCAGATACCCTGTGTTCCATCAGAGCAGTGGATGCAACCCCTGAGGCACAAAAACCTTCCACAGGGAGAAGCCACGTCCAGAACACCCCGAGCACAAATATCCAACAAAACACGGGGCACCTTGGGCATCCTGCAGCACTGGCACCAAACCATTCCTGCTGAAAAGCACCAAGATCATGAAATATGAGCAAGGAGAGAGACCCCAGCACTAACACAGACACGCCACGGGGTGGGCAGGGTGTGCAGTCCCTCCTTAAGCCTGGCCTTGAATAATCTCACTGCTTTCCTGCAGCACAGGGCAAAACTGACTTGTCAAAGGTGCTAAAGTCACCTCAGGCTTTATAAGAGAGCCTGGGGCAGAAAAGGGACACCTGACACCCCCTAAAGAGTGTTTCTAAGAAAAAAATGTGGCTGGAGGAGTAAAGTGCCCGGGATGGGGAATACAGGAAAAGTGGACCAAGGTGGGGCGTTCCATTCCTGCTGTTTCACTGCTCTACAAACCTCCCTCAAGTTCCTAAAGACAGCAGAACCTTTCCCTTTGGAGCTCCCAACCTCAGAGCCCTTCAGAAGAGCCCACAGAGCTGGACCAGGGCCTCCTGCCCAAAGTATCCCCAAGGCTGGATGAGTAGGACAAATCCACATAATTTCATTATTCATATCACTGAACTTGTCGAGATAGGACAAAAAATTTTGAGGGTTCCCTGCCCATTTGGCTGCCAAGCTCCTGTCAGGGATATCAATTTGCAGGTCAACTATAAGAATGTAACATTCCTGACAATTCTGGGGGCCAAGATTTGATTTGATTATGAAAATTCAGGGTCATTTCCAAACTTTATCCATTCTGGTTCTAATTACTTCGATAACTGAGACAAGTTTTGAGGTGAAATCTCAGGTCTCTTTCAACACATGCTTTAATGAAAAAAAATTCACAAAACCAAAGGACAAACAGGTCAAAATTAGTACAAATAACTTTTCCCTTTTAACATTAACCCTTTCGAGGGACACTGGACATCACTTGATGGTCTTGGGAAGTGTTCCCATCCATTAGACAGACAGAGGAACTTTGCTTTGGAACAGAAAAACTGGGTGTTTTAGACTGGGCTGAAATACAAACCTCAAAATCCCCAACATTCTGGACCAACAAGGCCTCACCTATTTTTACACCAGTTTCTCCTCCCCAGTTTTCCATTTCCCAAGCCTTTCCCACTTGCCCCACAGATAAGCAGAGCCCCTGCACTGCTTTGCACCAAAACTCCAGGGAAGGGGTGCCCAGGGCCTGGGGACTGCTTTCCCTCTGAGGAACTGGGCTGTCACATCCCATTCCATTTGGAACCTGGGCTATTTTTTGCCCTGTGCATCATCCAGTGCTTGTCCTCGCTGCCTCTCTCCTGCCAGGATGATGACTAACTTTCTCCCTCCACTTGTTCCCTCCACCCCTGAGAACATTCACATCCATCTGGAGTTTCTCACAACAAAATATTTTTCAGCGAACCAAAACACCGTGAAACAGGATCAGCCAGCCCAGCCTGGCTGCTGGCACCTGGCAGAGCTGGTGCCCTTCACCCTGGGCTGGGGAGGCTCCCCCTGACCCCAGCCTGGCTCTGCAGGGTGCCCAGGTGAGGAACCCTCCTGGACTGCACAGGAATTCCAAAATCAGTTACATCCTGTTTGTCACCCAGGGTTTCTTCACTTCCCATTTTAAAAGAAATGAAAGAGAATCCCAGACTGGTTTGGGTTGGAAGGAGCCTTAAAACTCGTCCATTCCCACCCCTGCCACGGGCAGGGACAGCTCCCCCTGTCCCAGGCTGCTCCCAGCCCCAGTGTCCAGCCTGGCCTTGGCCACTGCCAGGGATCCAGGGGCAGCCACAGCAAATCTGGGCACCCTGTGCCAGGGCCTGCCCACCCTCCCAGGGAACAATTCCTGCCCAAATCCCACCCAGCCCTGCCCTCTGGCACTGGGAATTCCCTCTGTCCTGTCATTCCACGCCCACTTTTCCACCTGTTCCAACCACATTTCCCACCCCGCCAGGAAAAGGAGGCTCTGGAGACGCTTTACCCAGACTATCCAGGTCCTATTCAAAGATTAGAAAGCTAAGGAGGGACAGAAACAAAAGGATGCCATCAACTGAACTTGAATTAGTCATATTCGTTTCAAATACTCTCTGCTTTTGTTCTGAGCAGCCAGGGCTAATTCCTGTGCCCAGGAAATGCAGCCTCGCACAGGTGTTGAGCTGGTGTCCTTTGTGCTGCCAATCCCTGACACTGATAAATCCCCCACTTGTAGGAAGGAGGAAAGCTCTGAAGGGAGCCAGGAACAGCACAGAGGAAGAAGGTGCCCAAAAAAGAGCTCATGAGGAACAAAGAAAAAAAACAAAAAGCAAGCAAAAAAGAAAAGCTTTTGAGATCCATTAAAGGCAAATCATTTAACATTTACTTTTCCTTCTGGTGCTGTTCTAAGTTTCCACATTACTGCACCATTAATTAGGCAAAACTACAGGAAATGATGGGTATTTTGACAGAGCATCGAGTGCTGGACTCAGCCCAGCAGAGCTGTCATAACATCCTGATACAGAGCATGAGGGGGCTGTGGGGCTGTTAAAGAAAAAACTAAACCACAACAGAACACTAAACCCCAGTAATTCTGTCAAAGGCAACAGGTTAAGGCCACAAAGAAAAGTGGGGTTTAAGTGCAAAAAAAAACTTTTCCTTTGAAATCGCATATTTTCCAGTCTGTAAATTTTTAATGGATATAATCTGGGTATTTTCAAGGCACAGACAGGAGGAAGTTAGTCAGGAAAATATTTAAGTGTTAGAATATGGTAATTATATACAATTATGTGACTCTGTAATACCCAGTGATACTTCAAAGAGGGAAGGGTTGGGTTGATTTTGTTCTACTGCTGTACCCTGTGGAGGAGTAAACACATGAGGGATGGGAAACCAGGGGGATCAGAGCTGACCTGGCAGGGAGAGACAGGTTCCCCCTCACCTGTGTGGGGCTGGGGTGAGGTGCAAGCCCCCTACAAGCTCCATCAGGGCCCCCACAACCACCATCAACCCCCTGGAACATCACACCAAACCTGACCTGGGACAAACTCACACCAGTTCCTCAAGGAATGGCACCTCCCTAGAGGAACTTTAACTTGGAGGAACATTTTCACTTCCAATTATTTATTCTAGCAGCTATAAATCATGAATGAAATGCTGGAATTCAGCCTTTTCCATTGTGATGTGTGTTACAGATCCACCAAAAACCAAACTGAGTTAAAAATGACGGTGTGGGGCTGGAGGCAGGAGCCACAAACCAGATCAATGTCACGGGGCCCAGAGGAGCTCTGGTTCAAATATCCAGTTAATTAATCATCCCCCATCCTGGGGAGCCAGCAGAGAGCTACAATCCAGAATGATTTCATGGTATAAAAACCCCAACCCAGTTGTTTCCCACCAGCACAGCCCCTGCAGCACACAGACCTCAGCTCAGTGAAACCTTTGCATTTTAAACCTGAAGCTCAGAAATAACAGAAATTACTCCACAGGAATACCTTTAACTACTGCAGCAGCTACACTGGGATTAAATATGTGCCTTTTTGCTCCAAGTTTCATAAACTTCAGGCCAGAAATGCAAGAGGAAAAAGTCACTGGTGGTGCCTGGGTGATCAAACCACTGTCAGCTCCAGGGATTTATCCACTGGCATTGCAGGACTTCAGCTCTTCCTAAGGAAACAGCCCCAACATCTTCCCCAGCAAAACAAAACTAATTGGGCACAAAAAGTGTTTGAAAGCTGACAACAGAGTATTTCACTGAAGAGACCCCGGAGATTGTTTTGATGTAGTTTGGGTTTGGGGAAAGCTCCATTCTACAGAAGGAGGAAAAACAAGAATATAACAGAAGTTTGTTTGAGCTTTTATGCTGATACAATAATACAGCTTGGCTGTTACTCATGTCTGTCTCAGGTGGAGCATACAGACCTCATTCCTGCCAAAATAAAGATGGATTTGCTGTCTGCTTTCGAGCACTTCAGAAAATGTGCAAAAAAGCAGTTGATATCTAAGTGCTTGCTTTGCTGTTCATTAATTACATCATGGAGCCATGCAGTGAAAAGTTACGTGGCTTTTTAGGGAGGAATTAGAGGGTTTTCTGACCAAAATGTAGCTGGGCATTAGTGAGGGTTTCAGGGATGGATGCAGCATTTCTGCTGTCAATAATTTGCAGCTCTGCCCATGGACTGAGAACAATCCCAATACTTGGATTTTTCAGGCTCAGCCTGAGCTCCTGTAGCAATACAGACACCAAAAGCCCTGTAAAGCACTGCTGCATGGTCAGCATGACTTTTAAGGTCAGGACTTTTCCACAGCGTTCCTTTGTTGGCCAGAGAATGCCATTTCCTCCCTGTGAAAACCCATTTCTTAGTCACAGGTGAAGTGAGGGCTGCTGAGAGCACCTGCTGGCATCAGCTCTTCCCTGGCATTTGAAAAACAGATATCCACCTACCCTGAGCCCAGAAATCCACAGGAAAGACAATTCCCAGCTGCTCCAGACCAGCAGAGAGGGGCTGGGCCCTGCCAGGGGCTCCCCTGCCCCCACCCAGGGCATTGGCCTCACCTGGGGCCACGGGACAGGGGGACCATTCCATTGGCATTATTAAGCTGCAGGTGGCCAAAATCCCTGTGCCTGCCCTGGCAGAGCTGCCAGGCTCCCCAGACAGGGATGCTCCAGGGAAGGGACCTCTGCCTTGTCACACCCTGGGCACCTGGGGCCAGGGCTCCCAGGCTCTCAGAGAGAATGTGGATAGCAACGCTTCCCCTGCCCTGAAAATATGTTTGCATTTGTTCACTTCCTTGCTAAAAATGCTCGAGTCACATGGGAACGCCTGGGAATGCAGCCCAGGAATTTCGTTTGTAAGCAGAATTGTGTTTCTGGAGATTATTGACCTGAACTGTAAATAAATAGTCAGAAAAAGAAATGGACACATTCACAATTTATGGTCCTTGAGATGATCGAGTCAATCAGAAACAGATGAAGTATTTCCCTCCCTGATCCACTATCAAGTGGCTGAGTCCTGCAGGTTGGAAAATAACCCACAGCCCTTCCAAGGAGATTGAGCAGCAGGTCCAGTTTCAGACCTGGAGCCCATGATGGGAAAATCCATATCTCAGACTGAGAGTCCCTGCCTGGTAACCAGCACTGCTGTTCTGCAGCAGGAGGGATCCCTGCAGCCTCAGAACCCTGCTCATCCATCACAACCAGGCTGGACCTGCTCCCTGCCTGAGGAGCTCTACCTGTGCAAAGCACAGTTCTGCAGAGCAGACAGTCCAAAAATCCCAGCCCGGGTCAGGTCCCAGCTGCAGAATTGGAATTTATCTCAATGGAATTTTTTATGCCAGTGAATGGCAAATTGCTCTGTTATACTGAGTTCAGCTTTTGAGATGATGACACAGCCAGCACACAGCAAATATTAGTCAGAAATCAAATCAAAGCAGCAAAACTCCAAAAAGAAGCAGCAAAATATGGGGCATTCAGGTGGAATTAAAGTTGCCAGATAAGTCAGATATAGTCGCAAAAAATAAATAAGTGTAACACCCAAAGCCTCAAAAAATCCCTTATATACTTTATCTGTCCAAGGCCAGGTTGGGCAGGGCTTGGAGCAACCTGGGGTAGTGGGAGGTGCCCCTGCCCACGGCAGGGGGTGGAATGAGATGGGCTTTGAGGTCCCTCCCAACCCAAACCATTCCAGGATTCTGTGATTTGCTGTTTTCCAAGTCCGAATTTGCTGCACAGACTTTTCTGTCCACGTTTGCTTCAGGTT
Organism: Chaetops frenatus; assembly: GCA_013400775.1. NCBI lineage: Eukaryota > Metazoa > Chordata > Aves > Passeriformes > Picathartidae > Chaetops > Chaetops frenatus. The sequence goes on from VZTR01011424.1 coordinate 53,634, forward strand.
TTTTTATACCACTCGAAAGGAATTGGTACAGAACTCCCCACCACAGACCGAGGCTGCAGCAGCAGCTCAAGAATAAAGAGCATTCCTTCTGCCTGACTAAAACCTTCTCATCTTCCCCAAGCCGCTGCTCCCCAATTTCCACTGCTTGTGTTAAAACCCAAAATAACCCTGAAGGCTCCACAGCCAGGTAAGGCCACCGAGCAGAACTGCAAGGGAAGGAAGGAAACGAAGCGGTTGGTGTTAATTATGCAAAACAAGATGTGACTCCGAGGATGTGAGTAATGTCTGGATACAACAACAGGTGCCTGATAAGAGAGGAGGAAGCCCAGACCTTTCATCTGTGCCGGCTTCGAGAGCTTCCCTGGGAACAGAGATAACGATGCTTAGTCAGCCCCGGGGCAGCTTGCAGAGTTTATGAGGTGATCTCATGCCAGGAGGGGATGTGCAGCCCGTGTCAGGAGCCTGCCTGCCGGGGACAGGCCCCTGCTGCCTGCCAGGGCGTTTCACGGCAGCGAGATAAAGCTGGGGAACGCTTCCCTGGAGTGTCCCTGCAGGGATGAGCCCAACACTGCCCCCCACCCACACCAGCTGCGCTGAGGTGACACCCAGCCACCAAGCAGCCGTCCCTGGCTCCCAGCAGCGGGGCTCTCTCTCACTCCCACCGAGGCTGAGATCCAGAGGGAAGCTGCTGACAGGTGGGGTTTGCCAGGGAGCCACAGGCTGCTGCATCAGCTCCCACCCTCCCGGATCCTGCCCATCTCACGCTCAGCCCCGTGAGAGCTGCGCCCAGAACCTGCAGAGCTTTGCAGGCGCTGCTGCTTTCTGCCTGGTACCTCTTTCGTGGCACCTGCCTCCTGTTTGGCACCTGGGCACGTTCCCATTGCAGGCTGAGCCCACGATCCCACTGCTTTCCCGGCGCTTTTGTGGTTCCACACCAGCTCCCCCTCACTCATCTCCATGGCAGAGCAGCACAGGAACTGCTGCTTGCAGCGCTCCAGGGGAGGAGAATTCCTATAGCAACATCCAAACAATTTCTCCGACTTATGTATGACAAATATTTGGCACAATGCACCAGTAGTTATCAGTAGGACTAATCCTCCCTACTCTGCCCGTGGCTGGAGGCATCACAAGCATCAAACACATCAGGAATATGGGATGCTGCCCCAGATGGATTTTGCAGCAATGCATTTCCATGCAAGGGGCATATTGTGCCAGTGCATTAAAAGAAAAGCATTCCCTTTTCCAAGTTTTATCAATTATTTCTAAGAGGTGATGAAATCTGAAAATCTCGTTTTTCATTTTTAATAGGAAAATTTAATCTACAGTTTCCATCCTTATAACATGCATGGCAATTGTCAAGTAAATCATGAGAAGGAAAAGGTTCTGCTTCTATCACCAAGAGATGGCAAAAGCACCCATGTGGGCATCCTTTGGTCGTGAGAGGCCAAGCCAAGGTTGCAAAGCACCTCCTCCGTAACAACCTGCACCCACTGCCAGCAAATGAGAGAATTCCCCAGGCAGGATCAGCTGGGACAGGGAATGGGCTCCTTCCTCACGCCGAGTTACCGTGAGGCTCAGCCAGAAAGGATTTGGAGGAACACGAAAACCTCAGCAGATAAAGTCTGCACATCTGCTCTTGATCCAGCTTAAAGACAGCAGAATGCCAAGTGGCCCAGGATTTAAGGCAGAACACGGCTCCACACTCAGAACGCCTCAGAAGCCCGAGTTACGCGTTCCCCAGGGGGTTGCACTTTCACTTTCCTAAATTGCCTGCATATTTGCTTTTTTCTGATGGCAGATTAGGAACCATGCATTTCCTTAAACCGCCAGCTTTGGGCCAAGACACACACGCCCTGCCTGGAGCTCTGCCAGCCCACACAGCAGAGGCAGAGCTGGAGAACCACGCTCCAGCCAGAGCCGCTCCGAGGGGAGCCCGGCAGCCGCTGACGGCCAGGCACTCACAGCCCCAGCCCTCCCCGGCCAGGCAGGCTGCTCCCAGGGTGTACAAGAACTAAATTAAAGAACTTCGGAGGCAAAGCCAGTGTGGCAGCGCCACGGTTCACCCCAGCGAAAAAAAAAAAAAAAACCACGGTCAAAAATCTGCAGCCATTTCAGGGTTTAAAGGGGCATGAAATGAGCGAGCAGTTAATTTCCTGCACGAGGAAGGAGTGCGGAGTTCAGCACCAGCAGCACTGCCAACACCTATAAACTTGTTACACGTCCTGGAATAAGTGGCATTTCCCCTAAAGCCTCAGCTTCCAGAATCCCACCGTGACAGCACAATGCTCCTCCCTGGCACTGCAGCAGCCCCGGAGCCCTCCCGACAAGGAGCCTCCTCCCCGCAGGCACAAGCTGTGCTTTCACAGCAGCACCCGTCGGTTTGGGAAGCGGGCAGGGCAGCAGCAGAGGTGGGGAGACACCATCCCTGCCCTGCTCATCCCAGCGCGGGCACCTCCAGCTCCTGCTCTTTGCAGAGGGACTCCCGAGGAGCCAGCAAGCTCCGGAGTGCAGAGCACCCACCACCCTCACCCTGGGCTTTTGCTTCAGTGATCCCCAGCTCAGCTTCTGGATCCTGACCCCGAGCCAGAGCAGAGCCCGCTGGTACAAGCGGGAAGGGCAGCTTGGAGGAGAATCCTCACACGATTCCAAACCCAAAGCCCTGCGTGCCTGAGCATGGCAACCGGGCTAAGATCTAGCAAGAAAACACCTTTGTCCATAGGGGTGAATTAGTCAAATAACGTTTCCAATACGCCTTGAGGAAGAGGTGAATTAGCGCCAGGATTTACAATCTCATAACTCTCTGCTTGGAAAGGTTTCATCAATCCACAGGCACACCTGCAATATTCCCCGTTTTCTCTCGCTAGAACCACGCAGCCAGACCCCATTTCCTCCTCACCCATTCACGTGTGGATAATAATTTTTGTTTCCTCTTTTGGGTGTTATTGCTGGGGGGTTTGAGGAGGGCAGGGCTGTGCCTGGGGCTGCTGTGGGACCGCAGCCTCAGCCAGCCCAGAGCAGCTCTGCCGTGGCCGGGGGCTCGTGGGGAGATGCTCAGTGCTCTGCAACAAAGGACTTCCCCCGGGTATTGTGCCCCTGGCCCTGGAGCACAGAACTCGGCATTCAGAGATAAAAGCCGTGAATTCAGAGGCGCTTGACTCTCCCGCTGCTGCAGCGTTACAGAACACTGGCAGCACTCAAATCAAGGTGCAGAATTTATCCTGTGCCAGTGTTGTAAAATGATGGGATCAGAGATTTTTTTTGTGCTCAGGAATTTGAGTCTCTCAGCCTGGAGCTGGTTTCCAGCACTAAATACAGCACGATGATTTTTTTTCCCCATTTTTTCTTCTATACAAGCTTTTTTTAAAATCGCATTTTCTTCCATTATCTCTTCATTTGCCAATTTCCAAAACCAAAGACATCGAATTTCTCTGCCTGCCTGTCCTTCCAGCAGTATTTCACTGCAAAGAACACAACCAGTAGCAAAGCAACACTTTTACCAACCACCTGCTATTTATTTTCAAAAGCACCCATCTGATAGACGCAACCTCCTGAAAAAGCTGTTCTTTAGGGAGTCTCCATCTTCTGTCCTTTCTCATTAAATTGCATTTGCCCACGACCCGTAACGCGGCTCCCACTCGGAAACGTCTCTGCCCTCAGACACAAACAAATATGAGAAAATGATCAGCCTCAGAGCACAGCTCTTGGAAGGAGAAATCCTTCCCGGAGAAAAAAGAATCTGCCGTATTTTGTATCTGCGGTACCATACATTGTTTGCATTAGCACTAAATAAATAAATAAATAAATAAATAAATAACGGGGTTGCTCTCAGTGTTGAGCAAGCTCTGAAATACCCATGCCATAAATACGGCAGGAAATGAGCGGGGCCTTGGTTTGTACCCTGCAGATGACTCCTCACAGATATTAAAATACATCATTAATGCATTTTCAGGAAAGCAACCCGTCTGGGAGGCTCCTGGGGGAGCGCACGGCCCGAGGCCCCACCTGCAGCCGCTTCCGCGGCAGCTGCGAGCGCAGGTTCTGCCTCTGCCGAGCGGAACTGAGGCACGGACGGACATTTCAGAGCTCACGCTTCGGGCAGGGCTCTCGGGGAAGCCCGACACGGAGCAGGAGAACAGCAGCGCTTTGCTGAGGATGCCTGGAAAGTCCAGCCCCAGGTTCTGCCCGCGGAGCGCTGCGAGAGGCTCCCCGGGACGCCCAGAAAGCTGCAGAGGGGCAGAAGTGCGGAGCTGGGAGCTGCACATCGATGGCCTCACGTCCATGGAACAGGAGCGGCCGCTGGCGCTCGGTGGGTGTGGGTAACCTGCGCAGCTCTAGCCCACCTCCTCTCCTCCTCAGCAGAGAGCCGTGAAATAAACCCACAGGCTGCACACCCAACACGCGGGGGGAGGGATTGGNCGCTGCCCGCGCTGCCGCCCCGCTCCCGGTGGGATGGCGGGGATGCCCGAGGGGCCGGGGACGCCCTCCCGGCTGCTCCCCGGGATCGGGCCCGCAGGGGAGGGGGCTCGGCCCGAGCCGCCCCGGGTGGTCGGGAGCGCGGGGCCCCCCACCCCCGCCGTTACCTCCATCCCCGGGCGGGGGGCGCGGTGCATGCGCAGCTGCCGCTGCCCTTCATTCATAAAAAAAAAGAAAAAGAAAAAAAAATAAAAACCAAACAAACGGGGAAGGCAAAAAGGGAAAAAAAAAAAAAATAAAAAAAATCCGGGAGACGCATCCGCGCTCCCCTCCAGCCCCCATTCATAAAAGGCAGCGGAGCATGCGCGGTACCGCCGCGGTGCCCACCCACCCATTCATAGAGTCGGGCGGCCGCGCGTGCGCAGGAGCGGCCGCTGCCCTCCCATTCATAAAATAGCCATTTTCCCAGGCAGGCGGGCGGGTGCAGCGCCGCGGCCGCCGCTGACAGCGCCGCGCTCGCAGCTCCCTGCCCGCAGCTCCAGCCGCTCCTGCCAGCCTGCCCCAGGTCCGGCCCCCTCGCTTTTGGGATTAACTCGCCTATGGAGAGATGGTCCTAGCCGAATTATTCAAAGTAAGTGCGAAATCGGTGCTTGCGAGCAATTGTTAAATGTTTTAAGTAGGAAAAGCCAAGCCTGCTCCCCCGAGGGAAAAATCCTGCGCTCGTTCTAGATGGGTTCGGCTGCTCCTTACAGATCGCTGGTCATGAGCGTGTTTCGGGCTATGACTTTCCTAACAGTGATTTGCTGTAATTATATACAGCGCAGAGCTGCCTGGTGCTTCCCAGCCTAAAGGAGACTCGGCATTCTGGAGAAATACCCTGTTTCTTGCAGAATTTCCATTTGTGTCCCCCCGTCTCTGATTTATGCCTCTTTTCTGCGTTCTCCCATCAACATCTGCATTTGCTGTACATATATGGCAGGCAGGTTTCAGCACACTTGGGTCGGGTTTGTTTGCTGGGTTTTACAGCAGAATAAGGGGCTTTTTTTTCCTGCTGATGGGATGTCTTCTCCTTCATCCCTTCTTCCTCCACTGAAAAGGAGCATAAATACATGGTCACCTGGGCTGACAAGCCAGAATTGGACATTTCTTGCTTTAGAATGGATTATCCGCATTTCCTCTCTTTTCCAAAGCCCTGCCTTGTGAGTGTCAAGTAGTTTTTAGCTGTCTCCATAATAGGACACTTCAGAAATCAGCCACTCGTGTGTCAGACCTTTCCTGCATGACCTTTGCTCTTCAGCATTTTATTTCACACAAGTCTTTTTTTTCATTTTTTTGGCCTCAGTGCCTTATTCCATCACTGCTCTTCCCTGCCTTGCTGTACACTTGTTTTAAATCTGGATGGATGCTGTGTTTTAAAGGCTAGATGGGTAATAAAAATGTGTACCTGGGATAACTTCATCTAATATGTGAAATATTTTATGTATGGAGGAAAAACCTGTGCTGGCTGCTCCTTCCTACCAACTGCGTAGCAAAGATAAGCCAGGATTTGATTTTCTGGTCCCAGTCCTGGCGTCACAGGAGAAAGACAAGCCTGGAGACGACATGTTCTGAAAATTCATTATCAGGAGGGGAATGGAAAAAGCAGAAAGGGGCACATAAAAGGCACAGAGGTCTTAGAGGAAAGCAGGACTGGGAATGCAGACCTTGGAAATGGCAGTGCAAAGGAATATCGGGGTGGGGGGGGAAGGCTTCCCTCTTTTACCTCCAGTTACCAAGGGTCTGATTTCTTCATTTTGATCTCTTACAGCCCCAAGTTTCTCTTTAAAGGGTGAAAGATAAAAGGAAAAGCATCCCTGCATTATCCAGAGTGGAGAAGGCACGTTCTAGATTCTTTCAAACTTCTCCAGCTGCTGCCTTTCCTCCATGCCATGCCAAGGGGACAGCATGGCAAGAAATTGCTGCTTAATTAGGCAAAGAGGAACGCAGCTTTCCCAATATTAAAGCTTCCCCTCTCTGCCTTTATTTTGGGTTCAAGAATAAAGCTCCAATTTGTGCACGGAATCACAATGATCCTGATGACTGGCTTCCCCCTTGTCCATATAAAAATGAATGATAGCAGGAGGAGGGGTTGTTCTCAGTTATTGGAACCCCACTGGGGATGTCTCGTTGATAAATGTGCCCTTTTCCATGGGCTACTGTGTTTTCCCTTGCTGGAAAGGACTCTGTGTTGGGATTATAAAATTAAAAGGACCATTTCTGAATACTGCAGTCCTTTTGACATTCTCCCTGAGGTATGTGCAGGGGAGAAATTATTTGTTCTCCTCCTGAAACAGCAAAACAAAAGCTGTTTTCCTGGAATCATGACTAATTCCCAAATCATACTGGGAAATGCAACATCTCAAAAAGCAATTCCTACCCCCCCCCCCCCCCAAAAAATTCTGTTCTCAGACTTTGGTGAAATAAAATTCACATTCCTTATAACACTATACCAATAATTAGTAACCAGTTCTGACAGTTTTCAAAAAATTAACTGTGAAAGAAAAAAAAATTCATTCATCTTATTGCTGTACAACTTCCCAGCTTCAGCCCAGTAGTAAAAACTGTGTTTTTATAGGCAAACAGTTGCACAAGTGTTGTTTTTTTATCCTTTTTGAATGCAATACAATATATTTCCTCAAGAAAAGCTAAAATCCTTCTAATAAGGTTATCATTAGTACCATTAGCTTAATAGATCATACCTAAGCTTAGTTTTTTTGACCTGAAAATAAATGGTTCTGTCCAGTAAGAGGCTTTGACTGAGAAATCTGAGTCCCCAGAGATCTGAATGCTTGTGGGCCAAAATGTGCTTTATTCACTCGCACCATAGGAACAGACTTGAGCTGGACAGAGACAGCTTCTTGGAAGTCTACAGGTCTCATTTCCCAGCTCCTGAATTTCCATGCTCTGGCAAGAATTTAGTGTCTCGTTTTAAAAATGGCAGGTTTCCCTAATAAGCTTTCTAATTTTTTTCCTCCCTTATTACTTGTAGAGAAGATTCTAGCTGGCCTTAGCTAGGTGAGGCTGCTGAGGAGGGGAACAAAAAGAATGAGCATCAATATTTTTGTTAATATTGATACACACTTTAAGGGAAAAAAGCTTTTTTTTCCCTTTTTTTGAAGCATTTACAGCTTGACTCAAAATCCAGAGAGCTGAACTCAGTCTTAATGAACCCCAACCTTATGAATTATTCTTAATCCCACATTAAAAACATGTGCTCACTGCAAGGTCTCCTGTCACTCCCTCTGAGTGTCGTCCTCCTCATTAAGAGCTTTAATTGAAGCCTCTGGCTTGGCCCAGGAGCAGCGTGTCCCCTGTCAGCCCTGGCAGGCCTGGACAGGAGGATGTCCTTAACCCCAAACAAAGGCAGGGGCAGAATTTGTTCCCTCGTCTCCAGCTGCTCCTCTGCTGGGCCTTGGGGAGCAAATCCTTTATTGATCACTGGGATGGGAACGAGCCCTGTCCCCTCAGTGCCCTGTCCTTGTCCCCTCAGTGCCCTGTCCTGTCCCCTCACTCCTGTCCTGTCCCCTCAGCCCTGTCCTTATCCCCTCACCCTCCATGTCCTGTCCCCTCAGATCCCTGTCCTTGTCCCCTCAGATCCCTGTCCTTGTCCCCACAGCCCTTTCCTTGTCCCCTCAGCCCTGTCCTGCCCAAGGCTCAGGTGCAGCTCTGCCCAACGCTTCTAGAGGAGCTTTTTGACCAAACCAGAGGAGCCAGGCTGGCTGGGGCAGATCAGCTTTGGCCCTGCTTGCCGTGGAATTGGGCTGTGCTGCCTTGCACAGGCCCTGGGATGTCTCTGCCCACCCTTGGCATGATGCTGCTTCGAGGTGTCTTGCTTTCCATTATGATCATTTCGTGAATTAAGACTAAATATTCTATGCTTTTCTTGTTTTCCTCCTCTTGCACTGTATTTTCAGAAATTCGTGTGTCCCATACAGCAGAGAAAATAAAGCAATTTCTGCAGTGCATTTACTGCAACTCTTGCTGCCTCTGTGTCAGTGTTCCTGAGTGACTGTCACAACCACTCCAGAGACTAATTCAGTTTTTGCACTGATAATGCAGTCATGAAATGGTTTGGGATGGAAGGGACCTTAAAGTTCATCCAGTGCCACCCCTGCCATGGGCAGGGACACCTCCCCCTGTCCCAGGCTGCTCCCAGCCCCAATGCCCAGCCTGGCCTTGGGCACTGCCAGGGATCCTGGGGCAGCCACAGCAAATCTGCGCACCCTGTGCCAGGGCCTGCCCACCTCAAAGGGAAGAATTCCTTCCTAAAATTTAATCTAATCCAGGTCTAGTATTGGTAACCAAGAGCAGGTGTGATCCCTCTGTAGGTGCCAAGATTCAAAGTTGTCTGGTGTGACCCAAAGCAGATCCCCAAATGAGCAACTCAGCTCTTACCCCATCCCAGTGCAGGGCCCAGCCTTTCATCAATCCATGGCAATTTCTCCATCCCTTCTTCACAAAAGCTCCTGATGCTTCAGTAGTTGGAAGATTCTTGGAAACCTGTGATTGAAAATTCATGCTGAAATACCAAATTTGCTTTATTCTGTTCACAGTTGGACTTGATGATCCCAAAGGTATTTCCAACCTTAACAACTCCGTGGTGAGAGGGTGGCTTTTTGTGCACCAGTGCTGCCCAGGCCCCCAGCACCATTATAACCATTTTAATCTCTAAGATATATCATCTATAATGGCTATAATGGTCCTGGAGGTGGCCACCAACCCCTGGCAGGTTCAGCAGCTCCCTGATGGCACAGGGCACAGCCCAGGCTCCAGAAAGGAGCCACCAGGGATGTCACAGGACACGGAGAGGACAATCCAGTGCCAGAAACCCCAGGAGAAATCCTGGTTTGCTGAGGCAAACAGCTCTTCCTGCCACTGCTGCTGTCAGACACGACAGAAGGGACAGGCTGCTCATGAGGTGTAATTAAGGTGTAATTAATTAGAAGGAGATAAAGTGGCCCCTGATCTGGTGCAAAAGCAGCTGCCAAAGGACAGGAGGGGTTTGGTGGCTGCATCGCTCCCCTGCCCACCCCGGGAGTCTCTCTCTCAGCAAACACACCCCAAGCAGGACATTTGCGGCTTTTTGGTTTTCTGTGATGTTTGAGGTTCCCTTTAGACATTTCCATGGCAGCATCTCGTGTCCAAAAAGGGTTGGGAAAGCTGTGGGACCTTGGACCTGGTGCTGGCTGCAGAGGAGGAGCTCGTGGAAGCTTTTCCCGTTTTCCTGCTGACTGCACTGGGGATGTGTCAGTCCCAGGTTGTCCAGGATTGCTTCCACGTGGGATCCTTCTCTGGAATTAAATCCCTTATTCTCATTACTCTTTTATTACCACAAACATCTAGAATATTGTGAAACATGTGAGAAAGAACTTATTAAAATGATTAACCAATGTGACTCAGACAGTTATGAACATTGGATATTTCTGCACTCATTGGATTTTTAAGTCAACTGGAAGATTTGTTGTCCAACTCTACTCTGAAAATAAAGGTATTAGAACCTCATTATTTCAAAACTTGTTCAGAAAACATTAATGAGAACGAGCTTTCCTGAGGGTTTATGTGACTTTCTCATGGAACTGCCTACAAGGATGTAGCTTTCTCTAAAATGATGTAGGCAAGTCCAAAATCCTATTAAACCATAAAATGCCTTTTGTTTTAATTTCATCTGATTTCAAAATCCTACAAAACCTTTGAGTCTGAAATTATACCAAGACACTTTACAATAACAGTTGGTTTCCTACAACTTAGAACTTGCAATTACCCAGTACAACAGTAATTTTAAATTTGCCATATCTTGATGAAGAGACGGAACAAACACTGCAACACGTGTATGAACTTGACTTTTGTGTCCAATTTTACTCCCTTGGAAGGAAGTATTTTTTGACTTGAAAATTGTATGTGGTTAGTGACTGTATGGTCGTGGGGGAAGAGAAATTTTTCTCTACATGGGAGTTTGCTGCCTTGAAAAGAACTGCATTGTTTGCCTCTAAAGAATGAAAAATTCCCTGTGTAAGAACAGAGCCGTCAATTTTTCTTCCTGTTGTCTGCTTGAAGAAAATTATCTGTACAGTTACAACCAGTGACTTTGTGCCTATGTTAATGCTGTAATACATCTGTAATTACCTATGATCAAAAATTAATTAATTTTGTGTGCTGTATGGCTTTTTTTCCTCAATTGAAATGCAATTCACAGTCAGGATCAGTGCAGTAGACAACAAAGAGCCCCAAGGTTACACCCCTCACCTCTCGTCCTCTTTCAAGGTCTAAAGTTCTGCCAGGTCACCCCAAATATTAATTTTGATTTGGGATCTGGCTGGGATAAGCTTTATAAATGCAGTTTATGAGACACCAGAGTTGCGCTGAAGGCCGTGCTGTCCTTGCCAGCAAACACCCCACGAGTGTGGTGGGGTTTGGGGAGGAGGTGAAGGAAATGCTGCTCTGCCTCTGGGCACACATCAGCCAGAAAAGGTCAGGTTGTGATGGATCACCCAGAGGAGTCCCAAGGACCCATCAGGGTCCAGGCAGGCACATCTCAGCCTGGGACACTCCAGAGGACCAGCCTGCCTTGTGATTTCCTTCTGCCCCAGCACAAATCCTTAACCTGAGGGCTTGGCTGGATTCCTCTCTGCCAGCACAGGTGGAGCACTGAGTGCCTGCAGAGCTGCCAGGGCCCTTCCCTGAAACCTCCCCTGTCCTGGGACACAGACACAGAGCCCAAAGAGCTGAGGGAGGGGTGCCCACAGCTCACAAACGTTGCAGCAGCTGCACCATGAAACGCTGCCATGGCTCTCAGCTGGGCAGATCCCAGGGGAGAAAGGGCTCCTGGCAGGAGGAACAGCACCCAGCTCACTCTGAGCTCAGCACTCGAGGTGTTTGACCTGGATCTGTCACCAGAGATCTCCCTGCACTGCTGGAACTTCTGGTGACAAGGCCAGAAGCAGCAACGGGGTCACGGTCCTTGGAAAATTCCATAAATATCAGAAATATTTGTTTTTTAAGAGTGGTGTGGAAGGGGAGAGCAGTTAACTGTGGAAACCCTCTGCTCAGGGGACAGAGGGCAGGGCAGAAGGGGAAGGACCAAAGCACCAAAACCTGTCAGGATGCGCATCTGTGGTGGTTTAAAGGTGATCTTGAGCCAGAGAGACATTGTGTCCAGAGCAGGGGTCTGGGAATTGGGAGAGCTGGGTCTCGTTTGGCTGTTTTCCCTCCACAGGTTTTATCCAAGTAGATCCTGTGCCCAGATATCTGCAGGGTCTTTGGGTTCACCATGTCAGCCTTCCCATCCCCTTGTCCTGCAGAAATGGTCTATGAAAAAGACAATTTGAAACTGTATTACAGCAAAAAAAGAGGATGAAAAACTTCTATCATTAACTCTCTTGATGTGAGGTGTTTAGCCCAGAGTCCATCTCCTTTCTGTGGTAATTAACTGAAATCTTGATTAGCATTATCTCAGATAAGCCATCTTTAACATCTGTCCGTGCACGGGGCTGTTTTGGGAGTGGCCTGGCCCTAATCCTCCCCCAGATTGAGCTGGTGGCACCACTCTGTGTGATGGCATGGCTGGGTGCCACCTCCAGGGGCTCCCCCACGGTGGCACCAGCGCTGTGCCACCCTGGGGCAGAGGTGCCAGGCTGGGCACAGGCAGCACCAGCTCAGTGCCCGGGCTGAGCAGCTCTGCTCCACTCACACCTGCTGGCACACAGGGCACCTGCAAGGCAAAGGTGCTCCGTGGGCCCAGGGCAAATCTGGTGAGTGGAGCAGATTCCCCAGGGTTGGCAGCAAGAAGGGGGTGAGCAGAGAGCCCTGGAGGGGCCAGGAAGGCAGAGCTGGCAGGGCTGAGGAGGAGCAGGCAGGCTGGTACCACCCTGCAGCGCTGCCACCATTTCCTCCAGCTACCTTCCATCTAAGAAGATCAGCTCTGCTGCACTTACTCTTGGCAACCAAAACAGCTGCATCTCTCTCCTTAAAAAACAAAAAAACCAAAAAACAACCAAACCCAAAAAAAAACCCCAGTGGAATCAAAGTCTCCCTGCAAATGTAACACACAGCCGATACAGAACTGATGATTTTGCTAAACTCTGACTTGCAGCAAATACTTTTTATATCATGACACTGGATTCACAAATGCACAAAAGAAAATCAAGTTCTTTTCCCTCTGCACACCCCATAGTTGTCAGAATCATTGCTTCTCTTTGTTTTTTACATAGAGTAACTAGGAATAGATGCTTTATAAACTCTCTTGTTCCTCCAGTCAGGATGTCAGTGAGCTATGAATAATGAAATAAAAAAAATCCAAATGAATGGCTAAGACCCAGCAGAGAATTTTAACTGGGGAAGAGAAGCAGCATAAGAGCTGCATGACAATAATCATCATTACTGCTAATAAAGCATTTCTTCCTGTTGGTGTGGTACAGGGGACTAAAGGGGGACCTGGCATGTCCTGTCCCTGCTCCGGCCTCAGCCCGCCCTCCCTCCTACTGATCCCGGGAGAACTGGCCCTTTTCCAGCCCCAGATGCCAAGTGAGCCATCAAAGCAACGATTTACAAATAGAAGAGTGGACCCTGGTGCCATTTTTCAGGGGGTAAAGATGGGCTTCCCTTCCTTCTTCCAAAAACGCGGAACCAGTTCTTGCTCCGATTTTTGAGGTGTGGCGTTCATTTCAGGGGAGATGTGCTCTTGCAGCAGTGCACCCACATTTACACACACACCTCTCATGCATTATTTGGTTGTAGTTGGATGCAGTTTGTTCCTGATTTTTCCCACTGCTGTGATATTAAAGTCACAGAATCACAGAATCATTTAGGTTGGAAAAGACCTTTAGGATCATCAAGCCCAGCTGTTAAACCAGCGCTGCCAAGTCCAAATCTTTCACGCTGTTGGAGAAGGTTAATTTGTTTATTGAACACAAACAACTGGCAATGCCTTAAGCCGTTCTCTGCTTCCTTTTTCTTGATACCAGCAGCTTTTCCCCTCCTGCCACCGAAGCTTTACTCACCCCTTCTTTCAACTGGTCTCCAGCATTATATTATTTATGAATAAAGGTCACCCCGTGAGGAAATGGCACATCTACTAGAAAACAATGTGCACTTTCTAAATTTGAACCGAGTCGTTTCCGTTCTTTGATTTAAGTTTAGTTACTTCCTGTGGTTTCTTGTCCTACGCCACTGCTGAATCTTTGGATTGACTCCAGGATAAATTGCACTCTTTCAATGAAATTAGAAACTGCGGCAATGACGGCTCAGCCAGAGCGGCTGGTAAACAGCACTTCAGCTAAATATTAGTGCACTTAGCAGGCTGCACGAGTGTCTCATCACCTGTGTGAGGTGATGGATCCAGCCTGAGCCGGGTGGGTGCTCTCCTGGGAGCTGCACCCCGGGCTCCCACCCCGGTTTGCCACCAGACAAGGCGCCGAGCGAGCACTTCCAGCTCCCACGGGAGGGATAAAGGAGCCTTTGGAACCAGTGGCTCCCATCCTCACCAAAATCAAGCCATCCTCCCACAGGCAGATCCTTGGTTAGCAAGGGCAGGTGCTCAGCCCCGTGCTCAGAGGCACCTTTGTACCAGGACAATGCTTCCACGAGCCACAATCATTCCTGCAGCAGGTTTTTAGGGATCAGGGTCAACTGGGGAAAACTCCAAAGTTTAGAGAAGTCGCTTCAGGAAGTTTGCTGACAAAACCACATGTGAATAGACACCAGTAGCCCAAAGCGAGATGTGCTTTCCCTCAGTAAAACCATGAGTGGGCTCTTCAGGAGCCTGCAGTGACCACAGCCCTTCCAGGACTGGAGGGTCCTGGCCAAGGTCAGGGAGAGGGACATGGCAGCAAAGGAGGAGTGAGGCACTTTATACCTGAGTGCTTTGCCTCCCTTGGACATAGGTTTACCTTGCAAAACCTTCAGCATAACAACCAGCCTCAGTAAGGAGCCCTTTTGGGCTGGGACTGCAGGATACCTCAATAACGATGCTCTCTCTCTCTCCCCCACCCCTTTTCTTTCTCCCTTCCCTTCCCCAGGACACTTAAGCACAGGTTTTCCCCCAGCAGCCAGACTGCGTTCTCAATGGAGCCCCGGATCCCCCACAACATCACCGTCGTCCCCAACTCTGTGATGGTGCAGCCCTTGCTGGACAGTCGGGTCCCCTACGGGCGGCTGCAGCACCCGCTGACCATCCTGCCCATCGACCAGATGAAGACCACCCACATCGAGAACGACTACACCGAGAACCCCAGCGTCTCCCAGCCGCCAGCCCAGAAGCGTCCCCGGGCCCCCCACGAGCCAGGGGCGAGCAGCCAGCACCCGCAGCGCTGCGAGCAGGATGTCACCCACCCCTGGATCTCCTTCAGCGGGCGCCCCAGCTCCATCAGCAGCAGCAGCAGCACGTCCTCGGACCAAAGGCTGCTGGACCACATGGCCCCGGTGCCCGTGGCAGAGCAATCCTCCCCCCGCGCCGTCCGCATCCAGCCCAAGGCGATCAACTGCAAACCCCTGGACCTGAAGGGCCCCCTGTCTCAGGAGCTGGACAAGCACTTCCTGCTGTGCGAGGCCTGTGGGAAATGCAAGTGCAAGGAGTGTGCCCTGCCCCGGACTCTGCCCTCCTGCTGGGTGTGCAACCAGGAGTGTCTCTGCTCGGCGCAGAACCTGGTCAACTACTCCACCTGCATGTGCCTGGTCAAGGGCGTCTTCTACCACTGCACCAACGAGGACGACGAGGGCACGTGCGCCGACCACCCCTGCTCCTGCTCCCACTCCAACTGCTGCGCCCGCTGGTCCTTCATGAGCGCCCTGTCCCTGGTGCTGCCCTGCCTGCTCTGCTACCTGCCAGCCACCGGCTGCGTCAAGCTGGCCCAGAGATGCTACGACCAAGTGAGCCGGCCCGGGTGCAGATGCAAAAACACAAACAGTGTCATTTGCAAGGCGTTGCCCGAGAGCAAAGGGGCAGAAAAGCCCTTTTAAATTCTTTGGGAGGACGGAGTGGGAGGATGCTCCCTGGAGCGGGGAGGTGTTGGCTCTTTTTAATAACCTGTGTTCTGAGGAGAGCGTTAGCCTCCTGCCTTCGGAGAAAGCGGAAGCAACTGTTTCCACAAACTGAAGCACTTTGGGTTATTCAGGGTTTTTGGAGCTGGTGGCAGTTTAGATAGATGGGGCCAAAGGAGGAATGTTAATCATGCAGAGTGAAGGCTGCAAACCCATGTAGATCATGAAGTACAGCTGCTGAAAAGCTCCCGGCTTGGAGGGACGGCTGCTCACCAGGCCTGCACACCACAGGAACCATTAACTGCTCGCTTGGCAGGCACCGCCTCGCAACCAATCCCCACTCCCAGCTGCAAAAAGCTGCTTTGAATTCGGATTCAGGGCGGGCTACTTGTTTCCTGTCTCCTTCCAAACCCCAGCTCGCTCCCAGCAGCCTGTGGAAGGTGATGGGGGAACTCCCTCCACCCTCCTGCACACCACTCCAAGGGCTGGTTGCACACAAAGTACGCGTTTTCTCTAAAGCTTTCTGCGTCCCTCAAAGATTTTGGAACCAGAAGTGAAGCTACATTTCATTTGTTGAGGGGTCTTTTGCCCTTTGGGCGTGTCCCAACCCAGGCCCACGGGCTTGGACCCTCTTTCTAAAGCAAGATGGTAGCAGGGCTGCTCCTCCCAGGAGGAATTGCAGCGGGATGTGTTCAGGCAGTTGCATCAACACGGGCTCCTCCTGCCTGTAAGCTGATCCGCAGCTTCAGCTTTCTCTCAATGGAATATGAACTTTCCATCAATGGAACAGCCCTGCTCCAGGAGGATGGGGGCCCATCCCGTTTCCCCCGGGCCCGCGCTCGCTGCCGCAGCAAAGGGAATTTAACTCAACTCGCGCCACAGAGCGGAGACGGGCGGGGTTTGTTTCTCTAAACCTCTGGTAAGAAGTCACACAAACCTAAGTGCACCGTGCACGTGGGTGTATTTTTCTAGGGATCTCACTCCAGTACCTCCTCTCCTGGAACTTTGCTCATTAAATATTAAGATTTGTTTTTTGTCTTGGGGGTGAATGGCATTTGCTTGAAGTACAGCCCATTCCCCCACCCCTATTGCTGCTGTTTGACTTTGGCCTCTTCTGTACAAAAGTGTCTTTTTAAATGTAAAGAATGCT
Organism: Chaetops frenatus; assembly: GCA_013400775.1. Classification (NCBI taxonomy): domain Eukaryota; kingdom Metazoa; phylum Chordata; class Aves; order Passeriformes; family Picathartidae; genus Chaetops; species Chaetops frenatus. The sequence continues at coordinate 70,210 of VZTR01011424.1, forward strand.
TTTAATGTTTATTTTAGTGTTGACACACACTAGGGAAAGCCAGGGGAAGGAAGAGAGCGTAGTTACCGAACGTGCCCGTGGTTTTCAGCATGCAGATATTGGCTCTGTCCATGCACTCATCCTAGGGCTGGTCCTGCCTTCCCCAAGGATGCTGCAACCCCTCTCTCTTGACAACTACAAGGTGCTAAACAAGAATCTCGGTCCAAACATGCAACTCTCTAATGAGTAGGTAGGTACTTGTTGCATGCAGAAAACTGACCTAGTCTCTCTTGGTGTTTTTAATTAGAGGAAGTTTCCTCAGTAAATGCACAGCAGTGACAGTGAAATGTCATCTCTAATTAGATAAGCAATAGGCAGAGCTCATGTAGCATTTCCAGGAATCCCGTTGGCCGCGGGTGGGGCTTGGCAGGAGCGTCCTGATGGGACTCTGGTGTCTTTGGGTTTCAGAATTCAGCTCAGCTGGATGACTTGGGGTTTAGCTCAATTGAATTGTAGATATTTATTGAATGGGGGAATTCAAAAAAAAAAAAAAAAAAAAAAAAAAAAAAAAAANACCTCAACAAACTTTTCTATTTATAACATTTGCTAGCTTGTATGTGCTGAATCATAGAAAAAAGGATATAATGTCTGTTACCAGATGCCAGTTTCTATAGGGTAGCTTTGTGTTAACTGGATGTGGGCACCAAGAAGCAGGTGGGGATCCAGAGCTGTATTTATTATCTTGCACAAATTGGAGGGGAAAAGATTAAAGGAAAACCAACCCCAAACTAGCTGAACTGTTGGTTGAATGTATAAGATATTGTATTTAATAAGAGAAATAATTTTCCTAAGATACGAGCAAGCCAGAAAAGGCAGCAGGAGAGGTATTTACGTGCTGCCCTCCTCTGTTGGGACCACACATGTCCAAATGGCCTCCACCCACGGCTGCTTTGCCTTTTTGACCCTCTGTCCCTGGCTTTTCCTGGGGAACCTGTGCTGAAAATCCACAGTGGCAGAGCCCATGGCTTGGCTGCATGGTCCCCCTGAGCAAAGGCACCGCTGGAGTGGTGGCCACCATGCCAATCTACACTCATGTACATACCCCCAGCGACCCCAGCAGGATTTCCCCTCCTTGTACATAGCTGTAAACTATTTCTCCGTTGGTTTGTTTTAATATCTAAGCCCTGTCAGGCGGTGGTGCCGTGCTGGAGCCTGCCAGGGGCTGTGGGTGTGTTAGAGCAGGGCTCAGAGCAGCCAGGACCCCCCCTCCTGCCCTCTGCTCCAGCAGCTCCCAGCCCAGCCCATGGCAGGAGGGTGCTGAGCCCTGGCTGGAGCTGGGAAAGGGCCGGGCTCTGCCCCAGCCAGGGCCCTGCCAGAGGGAATAGCTCCCATCCCAGCATCCCTGCTCTTCCCCATCCCAGCAGCTCCATCCCCCCGTTCCCTTTAAGGTACTTGTGTCTCCTGCCACCCCGGGGATGTGCCAGGGCAGGTGCCCCCCTTGCTCAGATCCCCCTGCTAATGAAGGGACAGCTGCTAACGAGCACAGAGCCCTGCAGGCAGGAGGGCAGGGCCGGGCAGGTGCCCCTGGCACAGGTAGGTGCCCCTGGCACAGGTGCCCCTGGCACAGGTAGGTGCCCCTGGCACAGGTGCCCCTGGCACAGGTGCCATGCTCTGGAGGAGGATGGCAGGGCACCTNTGCCCCTGGCACAGGTGCCCCTGGCACAGGTAGGTGCCCCTGGCACAGGTGCCCCTGGCACAGGTGCCATGCTCTGGAGGAGGATGGCAGGGCACCTGCACTGCTCCTTGCTGCCGCAGGTTCAGGCCAGGGTTTGCCCCTGCCCTCACACCACGGCCTGGACAGCAAGGAGGGCACCTGAGGGTGCTGGCAATGCCCCAAAGGACAAACACCCCCTCACCACAGCCCTGTGCCAGTGCCAGGGGCAGATCCCAGGTTTGGGGCTCCCTGGGCACCGGCTTTGCCACCCTGATGAGCCCTCACCCTTCCCAGCACTGGGTATTCCCCTTCTCCTTCTCCTTCTCCTTCTCCTTCTCCTTCCCCTTCCCTTTCCCTGCCATGCTCACACACCCTGAGAAATCTTTCCCCCTTCTCCTCTTACCACCCCCTCACATGTACACCCTGAAAAGTTGCCACAGAAGGTTTTTCTTTGTATAGAATATTTATTTTGAAGCTCTATTTTAATAGTATTTATTTTAGAAAGTCTACTATTGTAAGAGTTCTTCTGTTTGTGAAGAAAAACAAGTACTGATGAATGTACTGATCTAGAAATTATATATATATATATATATATAAATATATATTGTTAAATATATAAATGGCTGTTGTGGTTCTTTTAAAAAAAAAATCCCAAGAATGTTTATAGCAATTATTCTAAAAATACAAGCAGAGAGTAGCCCAGAATTGGTTATTTGATGCTCTCCAACCCTGCCAAGGAACTCAGGGTGATGCTGGGGTTGCTCTGTCCCACGGCCTGGCACATCAGGGGCTCATCAGTTAATTATCCCTCAAACCACCTGCAGTGGGAAGAGCCAGCTCCTCAGAGAGGAGGAGTTCCCTGCTCTGTGAACTTGTAGGAGCAATCCTCTCCTTCCCTGCACCTCTGAAATACACCAGCCTGGAAGTCAGGCTGCTCCTTCCACACCCTCAGTGTGACAGGGGGATCAACACCAAACAGAACCAACCCCAAAATCAGCAGCCCCATCCCACAGAGCCTCCCTGGCACTTCAGAGCCGATTCCAGCCCCGCTGCCTCTCCTTTCCAGGAGCGGAGCTGGGCTGCCCACCCCAGAGCAGCCCCTCCAGGGGTGGGTGGGTGGCTCAGAGCCTCCTCCAGCCCAGGCCAGCCCACCCAAGGTCCCCCCCAGACACGGGGGCAGCCAGAACTCTCCCACCTCCTTGCAAAAGGACGAGAAGCTGTCAAGGAGCAACTCCCTGGCTCCCTGCTTGCCCTGGCCCAGCCCCTGAGCCACATCCTGGGGCTCCCACCCAGCAGCACCCACCACCCTTCCTGCCCCCAGCTCCTCGTGTGTCAGCAGCATCACACTGGACTGCTAAAAATACGGGATCCGGGTTATTTTTCACCGTTCCTGTTATTTATTTGCACACACTGTGGAGCTGTGACTCACTGGAAGCTGTGCCATGATTTGTGTCATCACAGAGGTAACCCGAGTGTGTTACCTGGCCTGAAATAATATTATTGAGACAATAATGTTGAATTAGTCACTGGATCAGATAAAGAGACAATAACTACACTGTGCAGATCACGGCATCGGATGCCAAAAAATTTGCAATAAGGAAAAGATACTGAATTTGTTATGCTGGTGGTGGTTTTTCTCTCTTTTTTTTTTTTTAAACAAACAGGCTGAGCCAGGATGTATAAATTTAAATCAGAGTTTGGCAACACCAACTGATGTCTTGCACATAAAGCTTTAAAAATACCAACACAACACTCATGTCTCTCTGCTGGAAGCAAACCAGAGCACTCTGCTTGATTTTAGTAGTAGATGTTAAAGCAATATTTTTTACATCTACCAGATTTATCAGCTTTTTTTTTTTAATCCTTTTTTACATCCTTTTCAGTTATTGACCCTCAAAGGAAACCAACTCCACAAGCACAGGCTATGGAATGGCAAAGAGATGCACAGAGCTGAGTACAACAGAGTTCCCAGGCCCTAAAGCAAGCCCAGCTCTTGCATATCAGGGAATTTCTAGTGAATCAAAGCATCCTAAAAATACCCTAAATCAATGTATTAATTCTGAGAAACATACAGGAATTATGAGCTCACAGAAACACCTGATTGAGCAGGTTGCATCCCTGGATCCCTTTCAACCCAAACCATTCTTGGATTCTACAAAATGAGATAAAAACCTACTTTTTAATTCCTTTTAAAACTGGGGTGGTTTTTTTTTTCCTAAAATATGGACTCAATAAAAAGGATGAGGTGTAAGAAACACCCTGGATGGGATGTGAGGTTTGTCAGCACTGCCAGCAACGGGAGGAGGGGATGGGGAGAGCAACCAGCGGGGCAGAAGCTGCGCCCACCCTGGAAGGCAAACACCATGATAACACAGCTTCACATGAAAAATAAACTTTAAACCAACAACTTCTCCTCCCCTGGCAGCCCCGGGGAGGGTGTTTTGGCCGGGGAGCAGGGCACATTCCTCGCTGGTGAGACACCTCTGCCAGAGCCAGGGGAACAATGGGCCTGGAGTGACACAGGGAGAGCAGAAGGGCAGCAGAGCCAGCCCTGGGACATTGCAGCAGCTCCTGGCCATGGGCACCAGCACCGTGGGACCCCCAGGCCACAGGCACAGCCCCTGTGTCCCCCACACACAGCTCAGTGGCACCCAAAACACCAACCTGCCCAAGCTTCTCCGGGAAAGGGGGTTTCTTCTTTAATTCTTTGAATTATACCCATTTTCCCACCATGGGCACAGGTGCACAAACGGAGGCAGGGTGGGATTATTTGGTGTCTCTTAGTGAGCACCTCTGCTGGGTTTACATGGAAACTGGGTAAGGGATTCAAGGACTGGCCTGTCTTTAACAACAAAAGAAAAGGGTTATTAAAAATCATCAAATAATGCTGGTGATGGAGGAGCTTTCCTTTTATCTCTTGGGTTTCCAGGAGTGCTGCTGTGGTGAGCATGGCAGGGAGATGCTGCAGCACAGAGAGGCTGCATTGCACCTCCCACAGCTCCATTTCCCAGTAATAAATAACTCCTCTCACTGGGATTAGGGGTGTGTGAATGGGGTGGTGGTGGCTGAACCGGGAGGGAGAGCCCCATTCCCAGGCCAGACACAGAGCTGGCTCCCCCCAGGGCTCCACACCAGCACGGGGCACCCAGGGATGAAGTTTGGCCTCTTTGTGAGCTGCAGACAAATGGCCAGGACAGAGATAAATTGTTTTGGCACTTTGTTTCACTTCCTCCCCATAACAACCTCCCGTGGGAGCACTGAATCCCTGGGCTCCCTCTCCAGCCCCTGCTGAGCACTGTAAAACTTCAGGGGTGTCCTCCAGGAATGGCCACAGCCCTTCAGAGGGGGCTCCCACACAGGGCAAACTTCTCTTTTCAGGGGAAGGAGGAGGTGGCTGCAGAGGTCAAGGCAAAGCCTTTCAGCAGGGTCTCAGCCTCCCCTTGCACCCACACAGCCTCCCCAGGCTTTGGGCCAGAGCCACCCCAAACACACCCCAGGGTCCAAGCTGGACACCAGGTTTTGAGGCACAAGAGGGGTGAAGAGGCTTCACAGAAGTTTCTGACCATGCCCAGGTCACCAGAGCCCACCACAGTCCTGGACATCCAGCCCTGGACAACCAACTAGGACACAACAAGGCTTCTGCTGCCGCAGAAAGGAAATAAATTGCAAGTAAAAAACAACCAGCAAGCTAAAATAGAGCAGCCAAAGGTGTGACTGGAGGAGCTATTCAAATGATGTTTATAAAAACAAATAAATTTTTAAAAAGAAACAAATCACAAACCTCTGTGTCTCCCTGGTGTGAACAGCTGCATTGACTTCACGTGGGTTCAGCAGCCCTCCAGCAGCAGCCGGGGCTGGGTGAGCACTCAGGACCAGAGTTCAACCCCACCACAGCCTGCTAAACCCAGAAAAGAGCCAAGAAGCAGCCAGGATTTCAAGTTTCTGAGGTTTCTGGTCACTCTGCCGGGCTCTTGCCACACCAATCCCCACCAGCTGTGAGGGACTGGGCAGGGCAAGCAGCCCCTCAGCACCTCCTGCTCCCTGCCCAGGCCAGCTGGGCTCTGCAAACCCAAGAAAGGTTTGTGCACCCAAACACAAAGGCACAGGAATTTCTCCATTAAAAAGCCAAAAAAATTTACTCTTCAGTATTCCTGAAGAGAGGAAAGGCTGAACCACATTCTTGCCATCAGCACCACAGCACTGCAGCTTCCACTGACATTTCCCTGCCCTTACAACAGGGAATAAATAGAAGTTTCTGCATGAAGAAACCCTTATGAATAAATCATCCAGCCCCGCTCTGCTCAGAGCCAGGTATGTTTGTGATTATGGTGCCATTGTGTAACTGGGTGTTCCTCATCAGAAACACCACGTTCTCAGAGCACAGAACTGGGACGTTCTGCACCACATCCCTGTGCCCCAGGTATGGCACTGGAGCCTCCAGCCACGAGGGGAGCAGCAAAATCCTCCACCCAGAAACGCTCTGCTCTGAGCTGGCAAAGGAAACGGTTCACCTTGTCCCTTCAGGGAAATCCCCACGTCCAAAGGGATGCTAAAAAACCAGTGAATGGATTAATTGAAACTCCACCCTTGTTGTTACAGTATTTAGTTGATTTTCATGCGGAGGGTGAGGCATTAGCACAGATCCTCCACTTCCAGCCCTACAGGGTCTGTGGTCTGACAGGTCTAGAGTGTCACCAAAGCCAAGTTTTTATCATCTCCCATGTCTGAGGAGGAGGAGTTTCAGTTCTGTTTTCCTCTGCAGCAGCCCCATCTCACTGCTGCACCATCACAAGTAGCTTCAAGGCTGGCACAAACCAGCTCTCCTGATATTCCTGTAGATTATCCTTAGGAATACAACTAAATTTGTTTTTTTCCTTTACAAGGGTGTCTGTCCACTGCTAAGAAACCTCCAGCTGTATTGGGGGCTAGAACTAGATGGTCTTTAAAGTCCTTTCCAACCCAAACCATTCTGATTCTGTGACTTCACAGTGACTGAAGCACAGGACTGGTGCACAGCCAGTGGGGTTGGGTTGATGTGAGTTAGGGACAGGACAAATCCCAGCTCTCTGAGGAGCCTCTGCAGCCACGGGGCCCCTGTGCCTGCAGCTCCCTCTCCCCAGGGCCGGGGAAGCAGCAGGCGGCAGCTCCCACCTGCTTTCAGCAGGAGAGTTTTGGCCACACAGCTTTGGACTGAGTGGGGAGGTGGAGGTGTAAAATAAGACCAGAGGGGGCTCGATGAACTGTGGAATTAAAAAAAAAAAAAGCCTTGGAAGGAGCCCATGCTGCTGGGAAGCAGTGGGATTTCCTGCTGCTCCCAAAGACAGGAGCAGAAAATGGGGTTTGGGGCTCCAGGGAAGCAGCAATATGTCCTAACAATCCCTCCTTTGCAGGGTGAGCCTGGCTGCACGCTGTAAACTGCAAAGGAAACCCAGAATGACAAACAATTGTAGGAACCTGAAAAGCCCAGTTCCTCTGGGTTTCATGGGAAGTGCGATTTTCAATCCTCTGACCTGTCTGGCTGAGGGGAAGTGGGCAATAAATAGCAGCCGGGTTGTTATCAAGAGGATGTGAGCTATTTATAAAAAATTCTTGGGCTTTTTGAACTCTGTTTAAAGAGGCAATATCCTTGGCTTGGGTAATTGGGGGACTAAAATGCTAAAGCAAACACCATTACTCAGCCACCTTGGGAAAGTTTAGTGCTTACTTGTGTTTCTGAATTTTTGAGCATATTTAAACAGCTGCACTGGTATTGTCCCCAGATCCAGAGAGGAGCAGGAAGAGGGTTTGGAGATTCCTGAGCACAGCCCAGGGCTGCTCCTGGCACATCCAACCATCACTGCTCAGCAATCCCGACAGCTGATGGTTACATGGCCTGACTAAACTGAAAGTCCAGGCTGGGCAGGGCTTGGAGCCACCTGGGACAGTGGGAAGAGTCCCTGCCCACAGCAGGGGGTTGGAAATGGATGATCCTAAAGGTCCCTTCCAGCCCAAACCATTCCATAATTAATTAAAAATACCTTACAAGAATGAACTGCCTTGTCTGAAGAGGTTTCCGTGTGCCTTAGAACGTGCTGCCCTCCCAGCAGGAATTAAAACATCTCCACTCTGAGGCAGAGAGTGGGTGCCAGCTCCTGCCCTCTGCCACAGCAAGGGGGGAGGTTTTGGTGGGATGGCAAACAAAGGCAAGAAGAAGCCAACATCTGCACAAAGCACTAAAGACCTCCTTGCTCAAGGGAACTCCTGCCAGCCCTCTGACAAATTATAGATTTCAACCAAATCAGGAAAAGCAGCACACAGAGATGCACCCAGCCTTCAGAGAGCCACGGCTGGGAGCACCGAGAGCCAGGCTGGGCCACAGGCACCCTCAGAAGGACAGTTCACTGCCCAGGGTGGCCTGACCCTCCCAGTGCCACAAGTGATGGATTTAGGGTCATTGGACTGGGGAGCTTTGAGCACAGCCCTCGGAGCTGCTCCCGTGCAGGAGGTCCTGACCCTCCTCCCTGCAGAGCACGGGCTGACACCCACCAGGGAAGGGCCCCCTCACCTCCCCCTCCTCCTCGGGTCAGGGTGTGGCACCGAACAGAACCCTCAAGCCTCTCCACTGGCTGCTGTCCTGTTTTTGTGAGCCCAGCCATCAGGCAGACAACGTTGCTCCTGTGTGGGAACCACACACAAAGTGTCCTGACAAAATGATGGCATCGTCTAAAATACACAAACACGCTCAAAAGAAGGAAAACCATGAAATTAAGGATAACAAACAACAAAGAGAAGCTCATACACAGAATCTGTTAGTGTTTATGAGTCACTGAGGCCTTCCTGTCTCCTCTTATAAATTGTGGGAATGCACTGTGGTCCATCCTCTCCTTGAAAACCACCGAGGTGCTGTTTTCCTCGGAGCCCAGCGCCGGGGGCAGGGGGAGACTCTGCAAAAATTAAAGGATTTTTTTCCCCCCTTTTTCCTTCTTGCTTTTTTTCTTCAAAGTAGGAAACCAAATCTGAGGAGCAAATGCTGTGGGGTGGGTAAACAGAGGCGAGTGCAGAGGCCTTGGGGATGAGATCATCGAGCGCCTTGGCCCGGCGCAGTTTTCCGACGGCGAAGGGCTTAACAATGGAATGGATGGGAAATGCCAGGAAAAGTTAAAGAGCTTTGGACACGAGGTCTTTGTGAAAGCTCCTTCTTTGTTATTAACAAACAACCTCTCCGCATCTTCTTCCGTTTCGCCCTTCAGCAAGTGGGGATTTTCTCTCTTCAAGCTAATTCTTTTTCATCCGGGCCTTTTAAAGCTCCCCCAGCTTGTCTGTTCTGCTGCACCCAGGCTGCCCCACCGTGCCAGGACACGGGGGCACCAGGCACTGCATCTCACCTGCCTCACCTCCACCGCCACCACCCAGTGCAAGGTGTCCCTGTCCTCGGCAGAGGGTAGCACTGGAAGAGCTTTGAGGTCCCTCCCAACCCAAGCCAATCTCATTCTGGGATTTTGTGATAACCCCGTGGTCACTGCAGGGCCAGGGTTTCCCTCCAGGCTGCTGGAGGTTTGCAGGAGGGCCAGTCCCACCCTCGAGGAGCTCAAGCACCCAGGTGCTCCCAGGAGGAAGGGCCTTCACCCCTTTGTGAGACAGAGCCTGTGCAAACCCTGCTGTGTCCTGAGGGAAGGATGCTCAGCCCACACATCCCAGCTAAAACTGGAGTGCACAAACTGGAACCAGGAATGGCGAGTTTTGAGGGATTTTTATGTGAAAACCTCACACAACAGGATCTCAGATGGCTTCAAGAGAAGCCACCCAGGCTCACTCCAACCAGGGCCAGCCCTGAGCAGCCCATCCAAGCTGCAAGTAAAGCACAGGGGCACATTTAGGGACCAACTTCATGTGTGGAGATAAAAACACAAACAGGATTGTAGGATAATAAATAAAAATCCTTCCCTGTGAGGGTGGGGGTCCCTGGCACAGGGTGCCCAGAGCAGCTGTGGCTGCCCCTGGATCCCTGGCAGTGCCCAAGGCCAGGCTGGACAGGGCTGGGAGCAGCCTGGGACAGTGGGAGGTGTCCCTGCCGATGGCAGGGGGTGGAATGAAATAACCTTTAAGGTCTGTTCAACACAAACCAGGCTGGGATTCTGGGCTCTAAAATGGTGTTTGATACTAAATGCCAACCCCCAGCCCTTGGGAGGACAGCTCAGAACCAGCACCTCGACGTGACAAACACTGCCTGAAGCTCAGGGGAGACAAGATTTTGTCCTTTACTGTCAAAGCTCCTTCCCTTCCCTTTTCCTGAGGGAACACCAGCAGCCACTGATTGGTTGTGTGGTTTCTCAAGCATTAATGGAAGGACAGAGCAGAGCAGGAGCTTCCTCAGCCTGGAGCAATTCCATCAGTTGGGAAGGGGCTCAGCAGCACCTCTGCTGCCATTTCTGCTCAGAGCACGTGGTCCCATCTGTCAGCTCAGAAAAGCCTGCTCCTGCTCCCTCTGGGTTCCTTGGTTTCTGCACCACAAGCACTGGAAATGAAATTATTACAGCAGTGATTATGCTACAACAAAAAGGCTACCCCCAAAATGACATCCTTTGGAAGGAACAAGGGAGTTAAAAACCCTGAAATGCCAGCTGGGAGTGTTATAATTTGATGTTAGCACTGACTGCAGGTTGGGTTTGGTCCCCAGTACAAACACACACATAATTTCTTCTTTTACACATCTCAGCAGCTCCTTTCAGCACCAGTAACATCTCCCTGCCTGAGCAGCCCCAGGCTGGGGGACAGGCAGGGACCCTGCTGCCAACAAGGCTAAAAGCACCAATAGAAAAGGATTCTGAACTACAGAAGAGAGAGAGTGGAACCAAACCAGGGGTTTACAGCTATTTTGTACCTCTGCAAGTGGCTGCAGAAGGAGCAGAGCATCTTGTGGGCACCAAGATGCACCCAAAGAGAGCACGGTGCCTCTGAGATCAGGGCCTGGGTTTCCTGTTCAGGTTGAACCAATCTCTGCTGACATGAAGGGAACGACTTTCTGAAAGTCTTTTTCCCTCCCATCTGCACTGCCAAGCTGCTCAGGGGGTGCCTGTGACTGCAGGGGCAGCCCCAGCCCCCAGACTGCTGCCCAAAGAGGCTGGGCAGTGCTGCAGCCAGGGACACTCACCCAGCCAGGAGCCACCAGCCCCTGAGTCTCAGATTTGTGTGAAATCCGCTGGAAAAGCCCTGGTGTGGGATGTGCTGCTGTCCCGAAGCCCCTCTCACACACAGCATCTGCTCATCCCCGTGGCAGAAGCTCCGGGCCCTGTGGCAGGGCTGGGAAGGCAGCGCTGACAGAGACCATGAATAAAACAATAGGTACCACTCATCGCCCCGAGGGCTTCCTCATACCGGCACCAGATTTCCCTGGAAAACAAAGAACAATTCCCTGCATCATCCACTGATGGGTCTTGGGTTTGGTCCCCAGAACAAACACACACACACACACATAATTTCTTCTTTTACATTTTTGCCTGATGACTTGCATGACAAGCCTAATAAAAGCCGAGACAAATAACCCAAAACACACAAAAATGTGATACTGTTTCCTATTAACATCCGAAGCACTTCAGTGGCTGTAGAAAGAAACTGCATTAAAACATCACCAAAAAAAAAANAAAAAATCAACCACATATGGAAAAAATATATGTGTAAAAGGGGAATATATATATATATATAAAAATGGGGAGGATAGTGGGGCACTGGCCAGGGCTGCTCCATGTGGGCATCCCCGTGGGCAGCTGCCAGATGCTGCAGCTTCGGCCCCAGCTGCCTCAGCACATCCAGAATCTATCCCTGCCTTTAAAACCACCGCGGCAGGACCCAGAAAAGCCACCGGGTCCCCTCCATGGGGCTCGGGACACCCCTGCCCATCCCGGGGTGCCCACGGGGCTCCAGCAGGGGGAGAGGGACCCCGGCACCAGAGCCCTGCACATCCCGGGGCTCATCCCCTCCTGCCCCCCGGCCTGCTGCTGTGCCCCTCAGAGGTCGCTTTTTGGGGACATCACCCCCGCAGTTGGCAGCAGCACCAGGGAGCTGCCAGGGCCCCGAGCATCGGCCCTGCCCTGGGGCAGGAGCTGTGCCCGTCCCCGGCCCTCGCTGAAAAACAACGCCTGTGCCGTGAGGGAGAGCGGAGTGAAAACCATCCGGGCTCAGCAGCGGCGAGAGGAGGACGCTCTGGAGAGGTTTTTCTTGGCAGCGGCCGGTGGGGCTCTCGCTTCCTGCCCGGCGGGGCCGCATCCCCCCCAGCGACCCCGGGCACGGCGCATCCCATCCGTGTCCTGCCTCCCGCCTGGGGAACAGGCTCTCCCCTCCAGCTGCACGCCTCTGCTGGCCAAAAACCCACGGAGAACCCAAAAACTACCCAAAAAGCACCAACAGAACCTCTCTACTGTAACAGGAGCACGAACAGCACACGCTTTAAACCGGGAGCTCTCCTCTCCTCTCCTCTCCTCTCCTCTCCTCTCCATCCACACATGCGTCCCCTCCGAGACAAC
>VZTR01011424.1:90551-107043 GCA_013400775.1 Chaetops frenatus
GGGGGTCCGGGGAGGAACAGGCCAGGGGGTCCAGGGATGGACAGGGACAGGACACAGAGTACAGGGGATGGACAGGACAGGATATGGTGTACAGGGGATGGACAGGAGAAGACATGGAGTACATGGAATACACAGGATGGACAGGACAGGGGGTACATGGAGTTACATGGGCTGTACAGGACACGATGCACACAGGCTGCATGGGATGTGGCACATGGGCACTGCCCAGGATACAGTGTCACACACACTGCACAGGGTGTCACACACTGCCCAGGACACAGTGTCACACACACTGCACAGCACAGAGTGTCACACACTGCACAGGACACAGTGTCACACACACTGCACAGCACAGAGTGTCACACACTGCACAGGACACAGTGTCACACACTGCACAGGGTGTCACACACTGCCCAGGACACAGTGTCTCACACACTGCACAGCACAGAGTGTCACACACTGCCCAGGACACAGTGTCACACACACTGCACAGCACAGAGTGTCACACACTGCACAGGACACGGTGTCACACACTGCCCAGGATACAGTGTCACACACACTGCACAGGGTGTCACGAGTGTCACACACACTGCCCAGGGTGTCACACACTGCCCAGGTTACAGTGTCACACACTGCACAGGGTGTCACACACTGCCCAGCACAGGGTGTCACACACTGCCCAGGGTGTCACACACTGCCCAGGTTACAGTGTCACACACTGCACAGGGTGTCACACACACGGTTCAGCACAGGCAGAGCCCAGGCAGAGCCCAGGCTGGAGCAGGAACTAAAGCAAGCCTGGCCCCTGCTGGCCCCGGGACGGCTCCTGCTGCCCAAACCCCACACACCCGGCCTGAACAGCTCCATCAGCACTCACAGACCCACTGCAAGAGCTGCTGCAAACATTAGCCACTAATGAGTCAACAATTACAGAGTTCTCCGTTAATTATTAAAATTTTACACCTAAAAACAAATAGAAAGAAATGCTTCTCCTTTTTTTTTTTTTCTTTTTCCAACAGTACTTTTATTTATTTATTTATTTTAAAGCAGGTGATTATTTTTTCTTCTGCTCCAGAGCCTTGATTCACTTCCTGCAGGTGTCCTGCTGCTTCTTGGGGGGGATTTCACTAATGCAGGAAGACATTTGCCAGAAAACATCTGTTGGAGAAGGATATTGAACACTGAAACTGCAGTCAGAGGGTTATTTTGGATAACAGGAGGATGTCGTTCACACAGCACAGGATGTCTAAGGGCTTATGAAGTGTCTCAGCACACAATGATGTGACTCCAGCAAAAAGCTCAGGAATCTGTGTGTATTTTACAGGATAATGCCAGGATTGTGTCCATTACTGCACACACAGCTGGAATAGTAAACTCCAGCTTTCCACTGGATTCGTTTCACCAGGCTGTATTTTCTGGTTTGCACTCATTATTCCCCTCCTACTTTTGTAAAAATTATCCCTGCTCTAAAATAAAAATAACCCCTCACTGTGCCCTTTGCATCATGAGCTGAAGAGGAAATCTCATCTAAGGACAATAATACACTAAAAGCCTTGTGGTTTCCTCACTCAGAATTTAGGATTAAAGATTTATTTTCAGGGGAAGCATCAAAGTTGTAATATTTATGAATTATTCTGGACATTTATCTCAGCATATCTAAAAGAGAGAGTGTGTTTTGAAAAAGCTCTAAAATTACACATAAATAAGAATTTAAACACTCTATACCTCTACAAGCAAGAAGTGAAGCCAGGTCTCTAAAACTGTAATTTCAAATTTCAAACATAGGAAAAGTCTGTGTAAAAAGAAACCACAGAGTTCCTTTAGGAAATAAAAAATAAAGTTTTCGTAAAGGAGCAAAATTTAAAAAAGAAATTGTTCAGTCAGACAAAATAGAGATAAAGCTGACTTTAAATGCTCACATTCCATGACCATAAACTGGGGGAAATCAACCCTCTGGTGACTCAGCAGGAATCTGGGAGGATATTACAGATCCTGGAGGAGGTCACAAACCAGAACTTTGTTAAACAGAACTGAAACACATAAAGAAATTGGCTGAACTATTTTTACACACTATCACCAGAGGAAAACACTGCACAAAGGCTGTTCTGTGCTGCAGGTTCTCCTCACAGCCTGGAAATGAAGTAGAATTGTGGGCAATTTGCAGTTTCTAATAAAAGGGAAGTGCATTTGGAAAACCAAGGCTCGGTTTTCAAATCTCAACAATTTAATGACCCCCAATTTAAAGCTGGGGTTGGTTTGGTTTCTTTGACTGTCCCAGCTGCAATTGCCTGTGTCTGGGGAAATGGAGTGTTATTATGATGTTTCTAAAGGGAGCATCATGTTGCATTCCCCAGCTGGGAAGCAACCTATTCCAGGATTTCCTTCCCCTCGGGGAGGGACAGTTAATGCCAGGCCATTATCTGCTGTGAGCAGGAAATTGTGCTACAAGGCTTCAGCTACTTAAGCCTCCTCCTTTAAAGCCCCATTAAGGCAGCCAGGCTGAGGTTCAGCACTGAAGCAAAAGACTCCCAGGCACTCAGGTTTTTTGCAAGATGCTCAGGCAGGACAGCTCAGGTGTGTGGGAGAGGTCTGACGAGAGCAAAGGTGTGCAAGGGTGTCATTTCTTCAGGAACCTGGCAGCAATTTCAAACAGCAGAATTCAGGCAAATTGCTCGTTCTGGGCCAAAAGCCAAAGGCACTGGCACGTCCCTCTAACCATGTTTTGTGACCTCTCCTCGGGTTTGGGACACACCACGTGTTTCAGGCACGGGATTTATTCTCAAAGACACATTTGCCAAACACACTGCAGCACCAAGGGGCAGGGGTTTTGTTCTCACAGTATCCAGTCATGGAACCAAGTGAATATCCAATTCCCCACAGCAAAAACTCAGGGAGAAATGTCCAGTGTTCCTCTGCCTCCCACCAGGTCAGGCTGGGCTCTGCAGATTCAGGAGCTGGGTAAGGGATACCAAAAACCAACTGTTCCCTGCTGCCTTGAGTTCTAAAAATATTCAAGCAACGGGAAGTGTAGCCTAGAAAAGTCACTAAATAGAGTTAAAATCAAAGCAGAACAAATTCAGGAAAGCAGAAAATTTACCTTTAGTAAATAAAGAGAACTCTGGTTCTGGGAAGAGTGGAAAACGTATCTGGCATCTTCCTAACCTTTGCATAATTAATAAATCCTCTGAGAAACAGCAGAAAACCTGCAGGGGAGACACACATTTGTCCAGTTAGTACAGGTGTTGTTTCTTCAGTGAGAGGGAGAATCTCTGCCACCACTACAGAGGGACCTCACCACTGGGATGCACAGCAGCTGATCACACACAGTAATTATTTTGGCAGCAATAACACCTCATCTTTCCATTTCAGGCAACTCCAAAAACAAACTTTCCTTGGGAAATCACAAAACTTTTATCTCCAAACAAAATCCAGTCACTCCCAAAGCAGGAAAAAGAAAATAAAATGAGGAAGACAACAATCCACTTAAGATGCAAGAGCAGACACAACATCAGGTACAAGAATTATTCTCTTCTTAACTTCTGGATGATATCAGGATGCCAGGAATCAGAACTGGCAACACAAAGACAGTGTTTACACATTCCTTTAAAAACTGAATGTGTTCAGTCAGAGGAGTATGAGGGTCACATTTCATCTGTACACACACATATTTAACAGCCAGGAATGCTCACAAAATCCTAACTGACTTTACAGAGTTGTTAAGCATCTTTTCCCACCCCAGACACTCACCTAGTACAAGGAAGACCCACCAAAGCCAGTACTGGCCATCGAAGTAACCAGGAAAATAGGTGGAGAACTGAAAAACAGCCCCAAAAAAAAAATACAGCTTAGAGCACATGGAAGTTTGTAAACCAAAGTCTATTCCCACCAATTTTAGCAGTAACCAGATCAGGGCTGCACACAAGAGATCTCATGGAATGCTGCATTTCCCCAGCTGCAGGAATGAGTTACCTCCACAAACTGTTATTTACAGGTTTTCTGCACCAGCTCTAACAAGGGGAATGGGACAGATTCACACCCAACTATGAACTCTGGCAATCAGTGGGGCACAAGGGCACTACTGGGCAAATATTCCTGTTTTCAATTGTGTCCTGGATGATTATACAGCACAGCTGCAGTTTCTGAAAGGGCAGAGCAGGCTTGCAGCAGTGCAGCACATTCATTACACTGTCAGGATGGATGGTGTAACACTTGGAAAAGAAATCCCACATCTGTGGAACCCACTGACAAGATTCCCAATTGGGAAAATTACCGCTATTAAACAAAAGGTACCAACACTGTTAGAGCACTGAAGTTGACAGTTTCAGTATAAATACAGCATCATTCCTCTGGGTTTGTTCTATTCAAGTTTAAAAACCTAACAAAAGATAAACTTGCTACTGAAGTTGAAATCAAATCCACAGATAATGTCACCCCTGTCACATCTCTTAATCCAGCACACAATTCTTAACACCTCTGTACCAAGATGACCACAAAAACTGCCTACAGGAAAGTGGAGAGATGCTGCATTTAAAAATTAGAATTCTCAGCCCCAAAAGACAGGGTAGGAAGTGATAGCTCTGACATTATTGCTCTCTACTTCTACTTACAGCCAGTGAGCTGCTTTGCTTGAAATTCAACTTTCAGCCTGGAATGTCTGTGCACCATCACTTCACGGGCTCCAAATAAAGATTTCCTGATGGAAATATTTTCTCCCAATCCCTCCAAAAAATATAAGAGCTACAAACCCCAGAGCAGGATGGCAGCTTGTTCCTGGTCCCTGCTCCTGTGTCGCAGGGAGGCTGCACCAGAGGGCACCCACGGCCTTCTCCCACTGCTGCTCCAACCCTTGCTCCTCCCCACGTCCCTGTTTCCCTCTGCTCATCAGCCATCCCGCATTTCAGGGAATTTCCTTACTGCCAGGGGAGAGCCTAAGGCCCAGCAGGCTGCAGAGGCTGAAGGCAGGGCTGGCTGTGCCTGGGTTAATGTTTGCCCAGGATCAGAGCATTGCTGCTGCTCAGCACAAAACCACCCTCGGATCCAGGACAGTGGCTCTGTCACACACCCACACTGAATCCCAGAGTGGGTTGGGCTGGAAAGGATCCTACAGCTCCTCTCTTTTGCCACAGACAGCAACACCTTCCACTATCCCAGGAATCCATGTCCAGCTTAAACCTGGACACTTCCAGGGGTGGAGCATCCCCAACTCAGATCTGGGTGTGCAATCTTTATTTTCTTCTGCTACAATTGTAATTCCAGCATATAAACAGGATATAATTATGAAAAAGCTTTGTTCTTAGTGAATAAGTAGCTCAAAAATTATTTCATTATTAAACCCCCCCCCCCTAAATTTATCACTAACTTCAGTATGAGATAAAAACCTGCTGGGGAAAAAGAGTAGCAGTGTCTGTGTAGGTGGTTTTGCACCACACAACTCACCCTGACAATAAGGATCCACTTAATAAGAGACAGACCAAACCCAGAAATGGCCCCATATCGTCCTGCAGCTGAAGTAGTCAGACAGAAAGACAGGAAAAATCCAATCCAGTTGAAGAGGAATGCCACTGAGAAAGCAGGAGAAAAGCAGCAGGTCAAGACACCTTTATATTCCAAGGAAAAAAAACCATAAACCCCTTCCACACAGGTTTTTCCTGGTGTTACATAAACATAAATGTGACCCAAAAAAGTTCATTCTATCAGGTACTTACTGAAGAAAGTCAGCATGAAAATGCCATCATTTCCTATCCTCAGCTGGTCAGTGTCATCAAAGTCATCTCGTGTCACAAAGTCATCATCCTGCAAAGCAGAGGGAGGAAGCACATGGGGGATTTAGGTCAGTCCAGTCCACACAGCAACCCCAGCTCTGGGTGTGACTCTTCCGGAAAGGGCTGGAATCTTAAGTCTCAAAAGGCTACAAATGCAAGCATGAAAAAATTCCTCTTTTTCATCCTGAAATGGTGCAGGGCATGAAATGTTATCTGTATAATAGGAAATGTATCTTTATTTTTAACACAGTCAAGATCCAGCATGTTCTTGTTCTCACTGTGAAGAATTCTTCTACTCATCAAAAAATTATCATCTCAGCAAGGAATTTGGCTTCTGTTAAGAAGTGTAATGAGCAGTGGACTTCTAATGCTAGCAGGGGTGGAGGGAGTGGCTGAACAAGAGATAAGCTTGAAAAAACAAAAAGAAATCATTCTGACAGGATGGATTTATCATCCTCGTATCAGCTACACTGACCTCCAGAAAAGTCAACTAAGTAAGCAGCAGGAGTATCAAGGGTAGATATGCCAGACAGCTGAAGAATTAATCCTAAATCTTTTTTTAAAATGGACCAAAAAACCCAACAAAAACCCCAGTGTCAGTGCACAGAGATACAGTACAGTCCCTCTGTCAGTTTGCCAAGCTAATCTGGCTAGCACATGCTGGCATTACTGAGATGTCTGACATCATCACAGTGCTCAGAGGAAAATTAAAAAGACAAAAAAAGATAACCACAGGACTCTCAGGAGTGTGGAATATCACCCACCCCAGAAAGCTTCAAAAACACTAAAAAACCCAACACAAATTTTAGAAGTCATGACAGATGACGGGCAGGAGCTAAAAAAAGTTCCAAAATGAAAGCTGGAATTGCACCCAGCAGTGCAGGGACAGGCAGGGACACTCACCCTGCCAGGAACCAAGGGAATGGTGGCCTCAGCCTTGGTCCTCTCGGCCTCGTCGTAGCTGGGCAGAGTCGTGGCCACGTTGTAGGACGGCGGCTTTGGGAACCCTGACTCATCCTTGTAGTCAAAATAAGCTGCACAAAAACAGTTACACAGGAGGAAACTCAGCACTTCCTTAAGAAGCCCGTGCTGGGAAGCAGCAGTGTTCCAGGTGCCTTCCAATGAGCCCCACTCCCCAGGCTGGTGAAGCCTGTCCCCTCCCCACCCTTCCATCCATTCCAGCCTCCTGCCATCCCAAAGCAGAGAGTGAAAAGCACAGGAGCACCTTCTCTGATAGCCAGCAATCCACAGAACACTCAGGGAACATGTCTGGCTGTACTTCTGCTTAAAACAACACCCCGTGCTGTGCCTCTGCTGACTTGGATACGCAGAAATAGTCACGTTTCCAGATCCAAGTGGTTATTGAAGTTATTAGTGACAGGACAGGAGGATGATTCAAAGTCCCATCCTTATGATCAAGTGCTTAGTTATTGGGAAGTGCAGGAAAAGTGAATTCTTTAAACCCTTTCAAGTAACGAAGCCGTTAGGGAAGGGGCACAGCATCATCCAAATGCCAAATAATGAGAGGGGAACCACAAATCCTCACAGCACTTTGATTTTTAACTGCCTTCAATTTACTGAGAACACTGTGAACTGTAACTTGAACACCCCTTGATGGGATGACATCAGATGAACGCAGCCAAATTGCCTCTCCTAAACCACAAGTACCAACAGGCTGTGTGGATCAGTCCTGGTCCTTGCAGCTTGGGAAGGTGCTGCAGTGGCAGCCGTGGATCAGGAGAGCAGTCAGCAGCAGCAGAGCAACCCCAGCCCTTTCCCCAGGTGAGAGTACCTGTGTTCTCTGCAGAAATGCTGCTGTAGGGTGGAGGGGCATCGTTCACCACGGGCACGGCCTCACCCGGCTCCTCTTCATTCTGCAGCTGAACAGACCCACACACCAGGGCTTAGGGGGGTTCCCAGTGCTCTGACATCACCCCTGCAGCTTGCACTGCACACCACAGACTCTTCTGGAAGACTGTTCTGCAGCACCACGGGACACAGAGCAGCTGCTCAGCCTCCCTCCAAAGCATTCCCACCTGAAATGATCAATCTTCTGCCTCAGTTTTAATCCTCTCCTCACACACCTGGACTCCAGCAAAGCTCTTTCCAGTACCTTTCCATTTCCCTGGCACTTCCTCAGCTCCCATTGCACAGTTGCATCTGTTTTAGTCAAAGAAATACAATGAGATACCCAACAAAAGGCTCCGTTGCTGCCTGTGGCTTTGCTAAGGAAGGGTTTTTTCCATGGATACATTACATAATGATGCACAGAAGTATAAATGTTGCCATTTCCCTTCAACCTTTCACACTGCATGACTGAAAAGGAGCCGGTTTATTTTGTGCACTGTGCTTCCCACAGGCTCTGCATAAATAACCAGGAGCTATCACAGATGCACAGACCACACGAGGCAGGTGTGCCATGGCAGCTTTGATCAGGGAAGCAGCAGTACCATGCCAGAAAGGAGGTTACAGCTGCCATCTCAGTTTCCCCTTCCTTCCATTTCTCATCACCTCAGCAGCAAAAGCACTGAGGTTTTCTGCAGAACAACTCACCTCGAATAAGCACCTTGGGACTGAAGCATTGGGCTGAGCAGGAGGCACTGCCCTCATCTGAAATCACCACTAAACAGTGTCTCCTCCAGCTTCCCCTCCTACAATCCCACACATTTGCTCCTGAAGCCATCCAGGATATTTTGCTTTCTTTTCTTTGGAGAGACATGTTGCCATTCTCCTCGAGCATTTAACGCAGGGGCTGAGGGCGTAGGGGGATGTTCTTATCTTATTTGTACATTTTATCAGGGGAAAATAAATCAGCTCACACTTCTAAATGCAGATCTTGGATATCCAAGTGTTCTGTGATTTGGAGTTTTATTCATTTTGCTGCTTAACATCAAAGATCACAGAATGGTTTGGGTTGGAAGGGAGCTTAAAGCTCATCCCATTCCAGCCCCTGCCATGGGCAGGGACACCTTCTACTACCCCAGGCTGCTCCAAGCTCCAATGTCCAGCCTGGCCTTGGAGACTGCCAGGGATCCAGGGGCAGCCACAGCTGCTCTGGGCCAGTGAAAGCCTATAATCTATAGTCTGTTCCAGATCACACTGTACCCACATCCTCTGTGAAAGCCTTGCCTGGGCTTAGCAGATGACAACATGAGTGGTTCTGCTGGCATGTCCAAGGGGTTGGCTGAGAGAGGGAAAAGTGAGGAAATGACATTGGGAAACACCAGAAAAAAAGCAGGAGCACTGCCTGCCAGTCCAGGTGCAGCAAAATAGCAGAGCACCACAGTCCTGCTCTCCAGTTCCCCATCAGCTGAAGCTCACTCTGCTCCCCAGGAACATTTTCTACACAGAATAGGTGGGGAAAAAAAGAAGTGTGCTGGTCAGCCCCAAGCTTTGTGGAAAAGAAGTCCTCACATGACAACACTGAGCCATTTCCTTGAAGAAGGAGGAATCAGTGATCCGGATGAGAATTTAATCCGTGTTCCAGCAGGAGCAGCTCCCAGCACAGCTGTCAGTGGGACACATCCCCAGGGCTGGTCCCTGGCCAGATGTGAAGCACAGCAAACAATCCCAGGGAGTGAGGCCCTGGGGTGGAGGTGGCAGGACCTGCCTCACCTGCAGCTTTCCTGAGCCCCAGGGCACTGAGCAGGGACAGGAGGAGCTGCAGCAACTCCCACCACAGCGAGGCACCTTCATCTTCTCAAAATCTTTCCAAGAAACAAAAATGCCTCATTTTATAAACCCCATGGAGCTCGGCATTAGAAGGAAATGCAAACTGACTCCAGAAGTAATTGCCTATTAAAATATGCTTTAAAAATTAAAAAAAAAAAAAAAAAGAGACAGCATTACTCCAGAAATCCCAACCCACCCTGCACAGAGCATGAGGGGCAATGGAAGGGACAGGAAAACACAGAGCAAACTGCTTGATTCAACCCTTGGCCCAGAGAAGCTTTGCTGTCCCTGGATCCCTGGAAGTGTCCAAGGTCAGGCTGGACAGGGCTTGGAGCAACCTGGGATAGCAGAAGGTGTCCCTGCACATGGCAGGGGGTGAAAAGAGATGATCCTTAGGGTCATCCCAACCCCAATCATACTGTGATTCCATGATTCTCCCAGCTCTGTAGTTTATGAATTCTCAGAAAATGCTTATTGTCAGTCTATCCATGAAAATCCAGTACTTCTTTTCTCCCTCTGCCTGTGCAGGACCTGGTCCATTAACAGGAGGAAAGGTTCTGTCACAGCTGGGACCCTCTGGATTCCACGTGCCCTTTGTTACCTGCTCTCCAGGTGAGGGGGTGGCAGAAATTCAACCCCTCATGCCTGTAAGGAAGAAGGCAGGTACAGCCTGAGAGCACAGTCACCAGGGAGGGGGGAGGAAAGCACCACATGTGACAACACTGGAAGAGGTGAAACAAAAGAGGACGCAGATATTGAGTGGAATATTAACTCCTACCACTGGTTCTTCCTTCAACAGGAAAAAGAAATACATGTTCTTCCACCAATGTCATGTGGGACAAAGCAGCTGAATTCACTGCTGCCTTCAAACATCCCAATTCAGGTAATGGATAATGACACAAAAAATGCAGCTACTTTCTAAAGTTGAGCTGGAGGCTGTAGGAGGTTACAGTTATAGAAAACATATTTTTCTTCTAATGGACAAGGTACACAAATGCCTTCCAGCCTTTTTACTGACTCCAGGCATCTAAAATTCAACTAAGTGCCTATTAGCAGAGCAGGGAGGGTTCATGTGACAGGAAGAATGACTCATCAGGCCTCGCAGGGCTGCACTGCTGCCCTGGCCTGGCCCCGGCTCCCACCTGCCCTGCACAGCTCCAGGTAAGGACTCGGCTCCCAGAGAATTCCCCCGAGGCTGCAAAACACAGAGAGCCTGGGTAAAGCAGTGTCTGACTTCAGCCTGTTCTGCTGAGGCTGTGGGATAATTCTTTCCTAGATTCACTGATAGATTTTAGCTTTTCAGGCAAGGTTCTGGTATTCGTGGCATTAAAAAATAAAACAGTCTTTATAGCCACGCATGTAGTTATTAAAACAACAGCTTGCCTGGGATTTTTTCACCAGACTGCTAAACCAACAGAAAGCTGAGTGATAGAACACTCAGGGATATTTATTTTTTAAAAAAAACCCCAGCATCAGAAGCCTGGCACTGAGCAGGACATCACCTCTGGCTGCCACTTGCTATGACCAAGACCTGTCCCATGTAAATACACAGCACAGCAGCATAAAAGTTGAAATCTTCCAAGCTGTTTGGAAATATTTCCATGTAAACTTTGAAGAAAGCATTTCCAATAAATATACTGGTTAATTCTTCCAGATATCTTAAACTCAGCATATGGGCTGCTGACATAGTTTTGAATCTTTATTTTTTAACTCCCTTTTGCCAAGCTCTGAGGCTGCACGTAAATATTCTTTACACTAAATCAGAATCACTCCACTAGATCAGCATTACTACAAGCTTGGCCTTGGCAATAGATCACACATCAATCCATATCTTCAGCCTGTTGGAAGTAAAGTCACTGCCAACCCTGACAGGGAGAGTTATTTTTACTGACTTGCTTTACTTCATTAAACACACCCTGATTTAAAATCCTGACTTCTGCCTGACATTGTTGCAAATTCCTATAACTTTATATCAGCTTATTAATCAGCAGGAATAATGATAAGCTACCAGACAAGCCAACCCACACCCTTCAGCCCTTTCCCTGATGAGCAAATAACTGTTTTCTCCTGTAGGCTCTTCCAGCCCATTTCCCCGGAGCCCTGAGTGTCTGCCCAGCTCCTGCACCTGGCACAGGTGTGCTGAGCACCTCTCAGGTGACACAGCTGCCACCTGTGCCAAGCCAACCCTCCCTGGGGAGATGCTGATGCTCCTGCCTGAGCCTTGTGCCCTGAGCAGAGCCCAGCTCCAGGAGTGACCTCCCAGCACAGGAGTGACCTCCCTACAGGTGCCAACCCGAGAATTTCCTCCATGGAAAAGGTGCTCAGGCCTTGGCAGGGGCTGCCCAGGGAGGTTTGGAGTGCCCATCCCTGGAGGTGGCACTCAGTGCTCTGGGGACAAGGTGGGGATTGGGCACAGCTGGGACTCCATGGGCTGGCAGGGATTTTCCAAACTGAGTGACTTTGAGATTCTGATACTCCTCCCTTTTAACAAGGGACTGAACACTGTGCCCAAACTCCCAAAATCCACCTTTTTTTCCCCCAGCTGGAGCAGCTCCCTGGCACCCAGTGAGAACACACAGAGCAGGAACCAGCAGCAGCATCCAGCTGAGGGACACGACCCCGTGAGCCACCAAGGCAAAAACACAAACCAAAACCTATTTTATGTCCATAAAACACAACCTGTGCTCATGAGGGTGTTGTCCTCTGACTCACTGCAGCCAAGGGCCTGACACCACAGAAATGCTCCTCAATCCTGGGAAACAGGCTGGTCTAATTCCCTCGTTTCTGTTCAAACAGGGAGTTAGACTGGTCTGGACAGACTGGAAATAAGCACTTGGGCCAGCACAAACCTGTGCCCACACACTGGCCTTAGACTTGAGAGATCAAGGTCTTAATACGGAAAAAGTAGGTTTTAATCTTGGATAGCTGTAATTAAATTTCCCACACTTAAAGCATAAAGCCTTCTCATTTTATTTAGAATCAGATTAATATTTTTCTGGACATTAAGCTGTTACAGTAAGACATCAAAACATTTTAAAATATCACATTTTTTAAATGGTTATATGAAGAAGGTTAAGTATCTTCAATGGAAAAAAAAATCCCATTGTGCCACCATAGATCAAATCTGGATATTTCCCAACAGGCAGGAACAGAATTATTAGATACCCCTTATTATTGAATTTTCCTCACTTGTCCCAATGACAAAGGATCAAAATTCACACACACACAGAACTTTTGCTCCTTGCTTTCTGTATGGTTACTTCTAAGTCATGATGCCAAACCCACAGAAAAACGTTCCTCATCTCCTGGGAGCACTTAACAACCCAAAGCCCTCAGGGATTGTTCCTACAGCTGCTTCCCAATGGGGCTACTGAGCCCCATGGAATTTTAGTGATGACAGAAAAGTTACCAAAAAAGCCCAGCTAAGAGTTCAGCACCACCCTGATGCCTGAGATAATATTGTATTGAAAAGTTTGCAAGCAAAGCTATTTTCTCCTGCTATACAAGCTGTGAGATGACATTGGACTGCTGCTGTTTCCCTGCCTTTCCAACATCCTTTGAGTTTTAGGGACAGAATGTATTTAAATTCTATAATTATTTTTTTCCCACAGAATCACTAAGCCCTTGCAAACTCACCTGACAGGTACTGTTGCCTACAGAGGTGGATGTTTCAGAGGAAAATAATCAGATTTTCATCACCTGAGCACAGCCAAGGCTGGACACAGGGCAGCTTCAACACAACCTCAGAGCAGAGGCTGCACAAACAATTTTACTGTGCAATTTTTCTAATCTTTACTTGGTTTATGTCAGTGGCATCTCCTATTCTACTTGTAAATAAAATAAAATATATAAATAAATATGCAAACAACCTACCCTGCAACTTTCCTTACCATTCTTATCTTTAGCCAGCACATCTTGCACACTGCAAGGACCTCACTGAGGAAACAGTCACTGACATTTCTGATTCTAACTGCTGACATGAAAAGATTTGGGATGCTCTCATTTTTTAGTTTCAAGCTGTGTGCCCATTTCAGCTGAAAAATTAAATACAAGCTTAAGGTACACACAAGGCAGCAACTGATATCTGCCTCCCTGTTCCACTCCAGCCTCCCCAGATATTAAATAAGCATTGAGGTCCTTCATGGATTTAAACTCTATTCCCATTCTATCTCCAAAAATGGATTTCTTCTACAGTCCTCACAGAACGAAAAATAAATAGAAAAAAATCTTTCTTCCTTATTTTTCCCATCGACACCTCCCTTTCTGGAATGAGTCATGATCCATGTAAACCTTCAACAAGTGGAACAGGAAGACACAGCACTCAAAAAGGAATACGTGCTCATTATTTAACACTCCCACCATTTCCTAGGTGGGTTTACATTACTCATACACCTCACATATATTTTCGAATGCTCCAAGTGCAAAGCATGCCTGGAAAACACAGAGTGTAAATAAACCTGTTAAAGCTGGGCTATTTTTTTCCCAAATGGAGGGTAATTGCTATTCCAAGGATGAAATGCAGTTCTGCCAACTGAACCCTCAATCCAGGGTGATGCTGGAAAGGCTTTAAGCCCCCTAATCCCAACAACATCCCTGTATAACTTTCCCAAAGGCAGACTGAAATGGCAACAGTGTCCCTTTTTGGGGGGGGCACAGCAGTGCCTGGAATAACAGCACCAGGGCGGGCTGCAGCTCTCCTTCTTCCCAAACCTCTCCATTCCCACCTCCACAAGCACAGCCCCAGCACCTGGCCTGCAGAGGAAGATCCAAATCCAGCACTCTGACCCTGTCCCAGCCCTGCTCCCCAGGGAAGGTGTCAGGGAGGCTGAAATCCCTTCTCCAGAGTTTTAGTTTTATTTTACATGGAGCTGCACTTCCTCAGTCTGTGAGCTCAGACTCACATCGCCCAAAGGCACCACTGCAGGCTACTTTTGATCAGATTCTCTAATGCCTGAACAAAGCCATGGGCTAGGAAGTTGGCTTTGGAAAATAAATCAGTGCACACCCCTTGCACATTGCCCACAACGGTGAACGGACTCGGGCTGGGAGTTTGCAGGGAAGAAAGAGGCTGCTGAGGGAGCACAGCCCACACTGCCACATTCCCAACTTCCCACATCCCACCTGCAAGGCTGAGGAAGGGGTGGGAGAGGAGATATACAGGTCTCAAACTCGGGTATCGAGTTCTGCCATGCTCAGATCACGGTCATTAACTCTCACCTTTCTTTCCTGAAAATACAGGCACCTGAGGAATCCTACAAATATTGTACAGGTTCCATAGTGCCCACACCTCACCAGTGCTGCTCCCACATAGACACGGATACATCAGGAACCCATCCCAGAGTGAGGGTTACCCATCCCAGGCATGCTTGGACAGTCAATCACATTTACCTGTACAGGAACAACCTATCTACGTAACCAACTCCATTAATGCATTACCCCATCACCCAAAAAAATCAAGCTTTAAAAACTCCTCCACTGCCTCATAATCCAATAATTAAAAGGATTAAATGAGCTTGTTGTGAATTTCTCCAGGATACCTCCACTGACTGGGTCCCGTATTCACCTCTAGCCCTTGCAGTTATCACTTCACTATCAGTCTCTGTTCCTTGGCACATGCTACATTCATTTTTGTACATTCACACACACAGTAAGTTTCAAAATATGGGGAGAAAATTGACACATTCAATGCTACAGAGACTCTCCCACTCCCTCATCCTCTCTTTATCTAAATCCCAACTGCATCTCCACAGCTTGCAGGGTTTTTGAAGCAACACAAGCATTAAGAGGCAGTTCAGTGAAAACACACTTCCCAACAGGAATACCTGGGTTCTGGCAGAGGCTGAGGAAAGAGAAGCAATTTCTAAACAGCTGCACAAAAGTAAACACATTTACATGTGAGAATCTGCCTCCCACTCCAGTTAAACCAGTGGCTCCACAGGCCTCCATTATGTGCTTGTCTTTAGCAGTGCAAATCCTCTGGCACAGCCTGGCTCCCTAATCTCCACAGGGCTCAGCAGATGAGTCTGCCCTGGGTCTGCCCGAGGTGTGAGCAGACACAACGCTGAGCTGGCAAACAGCAGCTTTGCATCTCCCTCTCAGAGAAACCTGGAGGGTGTGCATCAGCCAGGTAACACCCTGGCAATGGGATCCTTCAGCCATCCTGTCACCCATCCCCACAGCTCTGGGCAACGGGACACGCTGCAGATCCCTTGGGATGTGTGAAGACACTTGTTGGGATCAACATCAGCAGGGCTCTGTCAGGGATTAGTGCAGAGACCTGGTTATCTGTCCCTAGCAGGTCCCAGAACAACACAAAGAGATTTGTCATTGTAAGTGAGCACATCTGTTTTGCACCGAACGGAAAAAAAAAAGCCTAAGTTTTACTTAACTTCCACATTTTCAGTATGTAAAAACACGGGAGACCTGCAGCTGTCAGATGAGACAAGTATTCCATCCCCTGGGAGGGTGCACCTCGAACTGTGCCGAGCGAGAGCCTACCCACGCTGGGAACGCTACCCAGGAAAAGTCACAACACAGCGATTTCTTGGGAGAACCTCGGTTCAGCTGGAGCGAGCTGTCTGCTGTTTTGAGGGATTTCTCCATTACTCTAAGTAAAGAATTCTCCACGTCTGATGTCAGAAAGGCGCCTGCCAGAACTGGGTCACACCGGGGGCCCAGCCGACACCCGGCGCTTCCGTGGGGCCGGTACTGCAGGCAAACGGGAGGCAGCAAGAGAAGAACGACCCGAATTCCCGAGGGAGCTCTTGAAGGCCAGCCCCCCGGCCTACGGGGCTTTCAGAGGAGTCCACACGTTAAAGATGGGAGAAAACTAACGGTGACCTGGGGACGATGCGGAACGGGACCGTTCCCTGGGGGAGCCGGTGGCCGTGGGGGGGAAATGACCGGCGGGGTCAGCGCCCTGCGCCAAGGTCGCCTCGGGACTGGGCAAACAGCGGCCCCGGACACACCCGGCCCCGGGACTGGGCAAACACCCGGCCCCAGGACAGAGCAAACAGCAGCCCCGGGACTGGACAAACACCGGCCCCGGGCACACCCGG
>VZTR01011424.1:107379-125351 GCA_013400775.1 Chaetops frenatus
TGTCCCCAGCCCAGAGCTCTGAGTGCCACCTCCAGCCCTTCCTTGGACACTTCCACGGATGGGCACTCCAGACCTCCCTGGGCAGTTCCAAGGCCTGAGCACGCGTTCCATGGGGAAATTCCTGCTGATGTCCAACCTGAGCTCAGCCTGAGGCCGTTCCCTCTCCTCCTGTCCCTGTTCCCTGCCAGCAGAGCCCGACCCTCCCTCACTGCCCCTCCTGGCAGGGAGTTGTGCAGAGCCAGAGGGTCCCCCCTGAGCCTCCTTTTCTCCAGGCTGAGCCCCTTTCCCAGCTCCCTCAGCCTCTCCTGGTGCTCCAGCCCCTTCCCCAGCTCCACTCCCTTCCCTGGACACGCTCCAGCCCCTCCAGGTCTCTCTTGCTCTGAGGGGCTCAGAACTGGACTCAGCACTCACTGAGTGACCCCACCAGTGCCAGCACAGGGGACAGGCCCTGCCCTGCTCCTGCTGGCCACACTGTTGCTGATACAGGCCAGGTACCACTGGCCTCCTGCCCTCCTGGGCACACTGCTGGTTCATGTTCAGCTGCTGTCAACCAGCACCCCCAGGTCCTTCTCTGCTGGGCTGGTTTCCAAGCAGGGCAGCTCCACCGGGGCTGGAA
Organism: Chaetops frenatus; assembly: GCA_013400775.1. Classification (NCBI taxonomy): domain Eukaryota; kingdom Metazoa; phylum Chordata; class Aves; order Passeriformes; family Picathartidae; genus Chaetops; species Chaetops frenatus. Next base: position 107,996 of record VZTR01011424.1, read on the forward strand.
GGTGACCAGAACCTGCCCAGAGCCAGCCTGGCTGTGTGTGGGGACCTGGCTGTGCCGCTGCCTGCGGGAATGCTGAGAGCCAGCAGCATGTCCCTGGCACTGCTGGAGCTGCTGGAGTGACCCCACAAGCTCTATGCACTACATATAATGGGCATTGTGGAACTCAAGTATAATTTTCGGAGAGGAAGCTGCCATAGGATGTGTTAGTGAAACCTAGGGAGTCAGGAAATTGGTGCAAAGCCATGCTGACAAACAGTGCTGCCTCAGCAGGGACACACCAGGGCCAGCACTGAGGAACCAGCCCTGTCTGAGGCACACTGACCAAGCCTGGGTCACACATGAGCCCACCCATCCCTGTCCCACCAGGAGGGCAGGGAACAGGCCAGTGACTGCTGCACCAAACACGAGGTAGCGGCCAAATCCTCTGACAGGGCCGTCAGCTCTTCCATATCCACAGGGAGCAGATGGTGTTGAGCTCCTTCCTTCCAAAAGGAGCACGTGTAGGAAACCACGCAGTGAGAGAAGTTGGTTTATTCTGAGTTCTTCAGTGTTACATTGGCCAGAAGACTTCTCAGCTTGTGTAACATTTGTTTTCTACATGCGCCGTTCAGCTCTAGTCAGGCTTGCACAAAATTACCCACATCAATCCCTAAGGTGGATGAGATTTAAATATATCAGCTTTAGGATGAGGAAGGCTGAATCAGCCCTGCTGGGATTCCAAACTGCAAATTCAGAGAGTTGCAAGCATTGAAGCCCGAGGACATGGTTTTGAACTGCACACTCAGTCATAAATACAGTCCTCGATGCTCATTATTCCATACCCTAATCAGCCTGGATTCTTTTCTCCCTGTATTTTGCCTTTGAGGGGTAGGGAGTTCATCGATGTCTGAGTGAGATGAATGAACATCCCAGTTCTCATGCTGAAGGAGAGGCAGGAACCGTGAAGGGTTTTAGCCATGAATAGCCTCAAAGAGTGACTCCTGAGAAATGCTGGAGACACAAGGACACGGCAGGGTTCTTGCAACACAAGTGCCTTTGAAGGAGCAGGAGCAAGAGCTGCAGGCACTGACAGACTCTGGTTTCACCTTGCCACAAGATTCACAATTTGCACTGAGAATTTCCCTGCGGTGAGGCGCTGTCCTGATGGCATTGCATGGATTTACTCACTGCTGAGGTGGGATTACATCCCTAAGTAAGGCTGTAGCAGCAGTGGTAATTAGCTGCACAGTGATTGACTTGGACAACACAGAGACTAAAATAAGATGCAACCTGTGCACGTCCTCAGAGAAGATGCTGGAATGTATCCTGGAGAAATGGTGAAACCATTTGTGTCAAAGCCATTTTGGGGCCCGTGGAGGCAAATCACAGCCTAATTAGTCCATCTAGTCTGAGCACGACTAATTCCAGAGGAGTAATGGCAATTTCTTCCAGCTGCTCTCCCTGTATTTATTTTTATTTTCTTAGGTGGGGAAGCTCAGTAGAAAGATGATGCTGTGGTTAAAGCACATGACTGGTTCTGCTTTCATTTCCCAAGTGGCTTGAGGCAAATCACTTCATGCCTCTGTGTTTTTTGACTTTTTCTCCAGTACAAAATGTCTTTTCTCCCGAGAGACACTTGAAGCTTGAAGTCATTGATTTTAGTGACTTCCGTATGGGATGTGCTGTGAAAGTATTTGAAAGCAATTGAAAGTATGACAGAAGTGCAGTGGAGTGAGTCCTCTGAAATCTTGGAGCTGTACATGTCTTCCTTTCATTATTGTGTACAACTGAGCAATAAAGGGAACACTTTTAATGCCCACTTTGTAATAGATAGGGAACACTAAAAGCTAAAAAATAAACCTCAAAAGCAGGGCGTGTAAGCTAAAGTAGTAAGAGCTGAGCAGGACATTAAAACTAGATCTTTCTTCTAACCTTTTAGTGCTAAATTACCCAATTAAAAAGAAAATCAAAACTTTCACATGACAAAAACCTTTTTGTCATCAACTCGAAAGTACTCCTGTGCCCCTGGAGGCAGAGACACTCCATGTGCAAGAATTTGATTCACATGGTTTGAATATACATAGATGTCATTCCCCACTCTGGAATAACATCCTGAATTAAAGTTGTATAATTAAACTGGAGAGATTTGTTAAGGATTAATAAATGCTGTCTAATAGATGCTCCTCCCCAAAACATGACGTGGCCACGAAGACTTTTTGTGCTTGGGACCGTCTCGTGTTTGAATCATCTTTGAACTTTTTGCCCAAAAAAGCCAAGCTGTGGCTGCCCCTGGATCCCCGGCAGTGCCCAAGGCCAGCTTGGACACTGGGGCTCGGAGCCACTTCGGACAGTGGGAGGTGTCCCTGCCATGGCAGGGGTGGCACTGGGTGGGCTTTAAGGTCCCTTTGAACCCAAATTATTCTGTGACTCCGCCACAGCCCCTGCCCAGGGCAGCTGCCCCACTGCCTCGGGAGCAGCAGGTGCTGCAGGTGTGGGCTCTGTACGGGGTTTTGGACACGCAGGCAGCTGCAATTTCGCTGTTTGTTGCAACAACAAAAGGCACTCGGTCACGTCGGGTCTGCTGGAACGAGGAGAGCCGCAGCGAGCAGAGCCGCACCTCCCGCAGCCCGCGCGGAGCCGGCTGCGAGCGGCGCCTTGTGCACTGGTGTGGGAAATTACGCCCCAATGAGCCACGAGAATTGTGAGGAGGAGGAATGGAAACAACAGTAGCATTGAGTTGGAAGACTTTCCCAAGGGGAATTCTCTTCTGCTGAAAGGCGGCAGCAGAAGCGAGGGCAGAGCCGGAGCGGTGCGCTGAGCTGTGCTGGCTGGCGCACGGGGCAGGGCAGAGCTGGGCTCCAGATTGCCTCCACACAGCACCGCCAGCTCCGTCCCGCCTGACTTTGGGGGCTCCAACTCACTGGTTCCACCAATGGCCTTTGGTGCTCCGTTGTTTCTTCAGCCTACTGGAGAAATCACAATTAACCAATGGTTAATTTAACCTTGCTATCCCGATTAAATCCCTTACTGCTTGGGCTGGCAGTTTTGAACCTGGTGAGGAGTGAAGTCCTGACAGCTTTGCCATGGGAACCTCGCCTGAAAAACGGGAAGGGACTGGCATGGGTGCTCTCCAGAGCTGCCTGTTCATGCACTGCCCTACACATCGGCTTCTTTGTGACACCAAAAATATCCTAACTAGGATTTGGGTGCTGATGGGAGAGCTAGAATGTGAGTGGGGCTTGCAGGAAAGAGCAGCTCCCCTCCAGACCTATTATTTCATATTTTCTTATAAATTGGGGTCAGAAGGTAAATAGAACATGCTGGAGCAGGAAGAGGTGACTGATGGTGTATATTAAAAAGACTCTTTAATTACAGGATTTGGAGAGAGGATTCTTCATGGAGATAATTTTTTAATTGTTGCTATTTCAGGAAAAGAATCCCAGTGCTCCCAAGCAGTTCCCAATAGGAAAAGCCCTGGTCTCTGAGCACTGCCGACTCTGATCCCTTCAAGATAAGGGAAAAGAAAATGCTGTGCTTGTTAGAGCTCCCTCATTAAACTTCAACTTCTCCTGAAGAGAAGTGTTTGTTTCCTTCCATCTGCTGCTTTTGCAAGGAAGGAAAATCAGCCTGTTCAGACACCAGGAAGTTCTTCAGCACGGGAACAGCTCGCTGTAAATGCAGGAACAATAACGGGCAGAAATTATCATACCTAAAAATACCCCGCGTGCGAGTCACACGCACAGCCCAGCCCCGGGGCAGCGCGGGGTGGATGGAGCCCGTGGATCCGCGGGCTGCGCCGGGGGCACCTGCCTGCCTCTGCTGCAGCTCTCGCTTTCACCAGAGCATGGGCTGCCTGTACAGGGAGCTGTCGGCTCCTCCTGCACCTTCGTGCACTGCGGCTGCCCAAGCCGCTGGCAGGGGAGATGAAAGCCAGAGCTTGTGCAGCCAGAGCCCTCCAACACCTGCATTTCGTCGAACTCATCCCCACAACGGCGCTGTGTGAGCAGCTGGGGGGGCTGCAAGGCCGATGTCAAAGGCAGCAGCTCTCCACACCTCCCAGGAGAGCCAGGGCAGGTGAGGTGGGAGGCAGGGAAAGGGGTGACACTGTCCAAGGCCGCTCTGAGGGCAGGCAAAGCCCACAAGCCTCAAGTCACTGCGGTTGCTGCCCTGGAGCTCACTGCCGAGGGAAGTCCGTGGTGTCTCCTGCGATCAATTCCTCTGCGGGCTGTGCCTCCAGTATTTGCTTTTCCGAAATTTCCGAGCGGTGGCCGCGTTTCCACGGTAACGCCGTGCGATGCAAGGAGGGTTCTTTGCAGAGTGGCGGTGCCGGGGCTCTCTCCCTGCCGAGCCCCGCAGCAGTTTCGGCTTTGCACACCAGAACCTGCAGTTGTGCCACAATAGGGATGATGTGGGAACTCCAGGTGTGTGTGCAGGTCAGGTGTGCGCTCACCAGGTGTCCTTCGTGCCCGCAGCATCCTGGAGAAAGGACTGAAGCAGCTCCGGGATGGGAAGGGTCCAAACTCAGCCGGGTCCCCATCCCCTCCATCCCAGCGGGGCACAGCCCCCTGTTAGCCCAGCACCCCGGTCCTGTGCCTCTGAACCCTCCGATGCTGAGATTCCTGCCAGTGTCCGTGGAACCCACGGGTCTGTCACACCGAAATGGCCTCGATGGCACAAGGGAAGAGCTGTGTCCCACAGAGCCAGAGCCCAGGGCTGCCCTGCCCTGCGGGAGAGCCGGGAATGCCTCAGCTGTCAGCTCCTCACCCAACACCAGCCACCTAGAGACCTGCCCGTGGGCTGTCTGCTCATGGGAACACACGGCCATGGAATTTATTTAGTCTCTGTGGCCTAAAACTGTTCCGGTGTCTGCCCGCAGCCATGCAGTTACAGCCCGCCACACCCAGCATTCCCATCCCAACGCAAACCGAGGGCTCTCCGGGATGAGACAATACCGGGAGCACTGCTTCTGGCCAGGTCATTTAAATTATTAAAATGAGAAGGAACTGCATGGGCTGGATCCCAGCAAAGCAATTTGTAGCTCATTCTTCCCTCTGATGAAATTGAAAATCGGCCTAACTTTGAAGTACGAGCTTTGTATCCTAACAATGAACCAAGCCTGTGCGAGGAGAGGTGGGGCACGTTTTCATGAGAGCTTGAAGGGAGCCGGAGCAACAGCAGGAAGGTGTTTTGGGGATACCACTGTGCCAGGAGCAGCAAGGACAGACAGAGGTCATGGTCTCTCCATCCCCCAGAACTACCCCAACATGCCCCAAAGTGAGTCCCTACTGAGCAGTCCAAGCATGAGAGCAGCTCGTTTTGGTGCGACAAGGCTGGGAGCTTCTCTTTCGGGCTGAAAAGCCGAAGGACAGAGTCGCGTGGATCCCTGCTGCGATGCTGACACTCCAGCAGAACCACATCGAGATATTTATGGCCGTTTTAATGTATTTGGCGGAAACATTGCTTCCCACAGCTCTGCCTGGACGAGAGGCGCACTCGCAGTGTGGTGACTGATCCACCCGAGGGGCCGCTTGGCAGCCGCAGCGCATCATTCCCGGCTGGGTTGGTTCAGGACTCCTGCTGAGCCCGAACCCCCCCCCNCAGGGCAGGGAGGAAGCGGAGATTTCGGACAGGGGTGATCCGCGGAGGAGGCGGCGATCGCGGGCAGAGGCGATCCGGGAGGCAGCGGCGATCCCCGGCGAAGGCGGTCCCGGGCGGCAGCGGCGGTCCCCGGGCGGCTCCACCATGAAGCTCATCATCCTGGAGAATTACTCTCAGGCCAGCGAGTGGGCGGCCAAGTACATCCGCAACCGCATCGTGCAGTTCGGGCCGGGCCCCGGGCGGTTCTTCACGCTGGGGCTGCCCACAGGTGGGTGCCGGGGGGCGGGCGCGGGGCCGGGGCCGAGCGCGGGCCCTGCCCCGGCTGAGGCGGCCGCTCCCCGCAGGCAGCACCCCCCTGGGCTGCTACAGCAAGCTGGTGGAGTACTGCCGCAACGGGGACCTCTCCTTCAAGTACGTGAAGACTTTCAACATGGACGAGTACGTGGGTGAGTGCCGCAGCCCCCTGTCCTGTCGCCTTTGTCCCCCTGCCCGGGAGCTGCCGGGCCCGTACCCCCGGCAGAGCGAAATCCTCCTGTCCAGGTAAGATGGACAACATTTCACAGAGTCACAGCATCAGTTAGGGTGGAAAAGACCTCTGAGATCATCGAGGCCAAGCTATGACCCCCCAACACCGTGTCAGCTAAACCATGGCACTGAGTGCCACGTCCAGGCTTTCCTCAAACACCTCCAGCCAAGGGTGAAATTTGAAAACCTACGGAAGAAACTTGAATTTTTTCCATAGGTTTGAAAATGCATGGACAAAACTGGATACTGGGTGTTGCCCAGTATTGCACACACGATTACAGACACTGCTGTATTTTAGGTGTGCTCAGGTACTGACCAGGTAAGGAACAGCTGATCACTGCAGGCTCAGTGTGCAGCATTAACTTCCACCTTTGCTCTGGGATTATAAAGGTCCCTTACAAGGACCAGTGTGTTCCCTGAGTGCCCTCTGGTATCTCCTGCTGAGATAGCAAGGGACTGTTATTTCTGAAGTCATGGTGAAATAGTCTCCTCAGAAGAAATAGATCCAAAGGTGAAAAACATACAAGCTAAATATTTGCTAATGCTAATTTTGTCCTGGTCAAGAGGGTTTTTTTCTGTGAATAATCCCAATCAAGCAGCATTAGGGAATAAGCAGCCCAGTGTGGGTTTACAGCATTCAAGGGGGGTAAATATGCAATAATTATATAATAATAATTTCCCAGGCTTCTGCACAGTTTTTTAATAATTCTTACTAATATAAAATGCGAAAAAAAGCTGAAGTGGTACTGACAGATGAGGCACAGCACACACCTGCTTTTTGAACATTTGTTTTATGTCAATAGGGGCACGTGTCTTACAGGAGCTGATTTTCATTCTGGTATTTAGGGAAATAAACTCTGAAAGTTGAGGGAGTGACAAAGGACAGAGAGAGCAGTGCTCTGTCACCAAAGCCACTGCAAGGGTACGGAAGTGCTTTGTTCTGGGTGATACTGTTCCAGTTGGCCTCAGTCCTGTGTGTTCTGTTACCAGGTCTCCCGAGGGATCACCCAGAAAGTTACCATTCCTTCATGTGGAATAACTTCTTCAAGCACATTGACATCTCACCAGAGAACATCCACATCTTGGATGGAAATGCCCCTGATCTCCAGGCAGAGTGTGATGCGTTTGAGGAGAAAATCAAAGCAGCAGGAGGCATCGAGCTCTTTGTTGGAGGTGAGAACCCGAGAGCAGCAGCCTCTAAACCCTGTCCCAAAGCTGTGCCTGTCCTCCCCAGCTCTCATTTATTGTCAGGATTGTTCATTTGCAGTGGATTTGCAGTTAGAGCCACCCCACAGGCCATGGCCCTGGGCACTGCTGTGTCCTGGCAGCCTTGTCTCCCCGTGTACCACTCCCAGCTTTAGGGCTTCCAGTGCAGTCAGTGAATTGTTCAGGAAACGTTAGCAGGAGAAATGGGAAGGGCTAGAACTGTACAAATATGAAGTGTTTATCAATTGTCAGTGCTGACAGGAAACTTCTGGGAGCAGCTTTTCCCACACAAGCTCTTCCCATCAGTTTGCCAGAAGGTTCTGCCACCTCCTTTGCTTTGTTGTTGTCCCAGCACAATCAGGGAATTGTCTGGTGCCTTCTGAGGGGGCTCTTGCTGTCGTTCCTACCAGACACAGATCTGAGCTGGAGCAGAGGAATTGCAGGGGTTTCTCTGAGCTCTGTGTTCCCAGGAGCACTGGCTGTCCTTCTCCTGGGAGAGCTGCTGGCTCTGCTCCCACAGCTGACCCTCTGCTCACGCTGTCCCTGTCCCAGGTATCGGCCCTGACGGTCACATCGCCTTCAACGAGCCGGGGTCCAGTCTGGTGTCCAGGACACGAGTGAAGACCTTGGCCATGGACACCATCCTGGCCAATGCCAGGTTCTTTGATGGTGACCTCTCCAAAGTGCCCACCATGGCTTTGACAGTGGGAGTAGGCACTGTCATGGATGCCAGAGAGGTGAGGAAATAAGGAGTGGCTTCCTGCAGTCCCTCTGGAGCAGCCCAAGGTTATCCTGTTACAGAGCAGCCACGTGCCCTCAGGTGTAGGGTGTTCCTGCCACAGAATGCCTGATCCTCCTGTCCTCTTGTATCCTGCAACACCATGGAAAGGCTCTTGCTCTGTCTCTGCTGGCAGTGGTGTTTGTGTAACCCTGCAGCAGCTGCTCCCCCCAGGGAGCCAGGAAGGTTTGGGAGGGTGTCTTGGGTTAGGAATCTCACCTGGTGAGTAACTGCAGGAATCAGGCTGAGTTGATGTCACACCAGCAGGTCATGAAAACTGTGTGGGACCTCTTTTACTGGAGTCTATTCCTTGATCTACACTTGTTAAACCTCAGTGTAGAGGTGCCCAAAGGATCATTCCAGTGACCCACCAGGCTGTGATTTCACTGAGAGCTGAAGCAGAGCAGCAGCACAGAGAAGTGGCTGTGCCAAGGGTGACAGGGCTGTCCCCATTCTCAGCTTGGCAGGGTGTGCCAGGCCCTGACTGGCCCTGTCTGTGTCTGGGGGTGCAGGTGATGATCCTGATCACAGGAGCCCACAAAGCCTTTGCTCTGTACAAAGCCATCGAGGACGGTGTCAACCACATGTGGACGGTGTCGGCCTTCCAGCAGCACCCCAACACCGTGTTCGTGTGCGACGAGGACGCCACGCTGGAGCTCAAAGTCAAAACAGTGAAATACTTCAAAGGTGAATGTCTGACCAGGCCAGGCACCTCTTTTGTTACATTTTTAGGAGGCACGAGCCATGCTTTGCAGAGGGGGGGCTGTAGAATTAACTCCCCAAGGAGTATATTCCTTAAATATACCACAGTAGGACAAGTCTGAAGGTAAATGCTGAATGCTTGGTGTGGGAGCAAAGGCACAAGGACAACAGTAATGTCTAATTCCATCAGCATCTAGTAAAGGGGAACTTTCCTTTAGTATGTCTACTTAAATTGTCTTTTGACTCTCTCCATCAGGTTTAATGCTGGTTCACAACAAGCTCGTGGAGCCCTTGTACAGCATGAAGGAGCTGGGAGCAGAGAGGAGCCAGTCCAAGAAGCCCTACAGTGATTAATGTGCTGGGGCAGTGCTGAGCCAGCTGCTGAAAACAGCTGGGAGAAAAGGGAATTTCTGGAGAAACTGATCTCATAGTTGTTCTTAAATCAGCAGAATGATCGTATGGTTCCCTCCCTCCATTAGAGACAGATGCCAAACACCTGCCTTAATTAACCAAAGGAGGATGGGATCCAGTGTTCTGTGTTCCACAAACTTCTGCCACCAACTCATTCTCTGAAGGAAATGAAGAATGAGGTGTTTGATCTGTGAATTGACTGTAATCATGGACTGAAGGCTGCAGAACTGAAGTGTGAGGATAAATGAAAGTACAACGTTGCAGAAACAAGTGGATGATCACTTTGGGGTGCATTCCTTGCAATTAGGACGAGTACCTGGTGTTACTCTTCCTCCATGAAACACTCCTACATGAGAATCCTGGAAAAGAGGATTGTCCTGCTGGAGGAGGGAGAGCTCAGAGCAGCAGCCACAGCCACGAGAGGGCTGTGAGAAGATGGAACCAGGGGGAAGCTGAGAAGGGACAGTGGGGCCTCAGTGGAGACACCATGCTCACACTGGAGAGGGTAAAACCCCACTGTGGGAACAGCCAAGCAGTGGGACAGGATCCCCAGGGCTGTGCAGGCTTTACCCTTTCGAGGTTGCCAAGACCTGACTGGATAAAGCCCTGGCTGAGCCCTGCTTTGAGCCACACCTGGATTTGAGACCCCTGAGCAGAAGAGGCTCCAGAGCATCCCCCACACAGGGTCCCTGGTGCAGCTCAGGCACCTGAGGATGTCACTGGTGTCACACACAAAGCCCTTGTTCATCTTCAGGCCCAGGTATGATTTGCAATGCCTGGTGCTCTCTCTTCTCCAGAATTTTCCATTTCTCTGAGGAAATGCCAAAGGAAACACTCTGTTCTTACTGGCTTCAGCTTCTGTTTAATTACAGACACCCCACACAGGTGGACAACAGCCCAGACCCCACCAAAATTCTGAAATGTGATTCCTGGGATTTTTATCCAATGCTCTCACACGAGGGGAAAGAAAACTGGGCAACATTTATTTTCTTTATACAGAAATTTTGTAAGTTGTTGATCTGTACTGTAACCTTCTTCACTAAATGTCTTTAATTTTTTCAAATGGTGACATTTGACTGTATCTGCTGCTCAGTCTCAGTGTGCTCATGGTACCAAAGCTGTGCTGGAGGCACTTTGGTGGGAAAATCTGCTGCTCCTCCCTTCCTTGCCCAGTGTTTGCTGGCAGGATTTTCTCTGAGGGAAAAGCAGGGCCCTGGGGGTGGGAGGGCACTTGGCACGCACAGAAATCCCAGGAGCAGAACAGCTCCAGGTGGGAGCTCTGGGCTCTCCCATTCCCAGGAGCACCTGGGCACACCTGTGCTGCCAAATCCATGCCAGAAGGAAGACAAACAGGGACACAGCTGTGTTTGCCACCTTAAAGTGAATTTAGTGCATGTGAAAGGTGCAGGAAATACAACTCAAACCATACACAACGTACACTTTTCCTACACACTGACCTAGAGCTTCAGCTGAGGGGAGATTTGCTCTTCATCATTTTAATCCCTGCCAGTTCCAACAGTGCAGACTCCTCTGCAGAAGGAGCTGAAGCACCACTCGTTTTGGCCACACATCCCAGGATAAATTTATTAACTCTCAAGTCAGAACTGTGTGAGCTGTGATCACCCTGAGTTCCTGAGGAGTCTCAGCTCCAGAGCTTTCCATCCAGGCCCTGCTGCTCTTGAACACAGCACATGCAGCTTTAGTTTCCAAATAAACTTTTAGACTGCTCTGCAAGTGGAAAAACTTGTAAAAAAATCAGTGTTTGCCTCCAGTAATCGCCTTCATACTCTCAAAACCACTTGCTGAGATTTTAGGGGAAACAATTTGGTTTCTGAAATAATTTGAAGTGCAAAGCCAGTGGAAATAAAGGATCTAGTCCAGAAGCAAAAGTATCAACAATCAAATTTCTTATGTGAAGAGTTAATAAAAAATAAATTACTTCATCAGCTGAGAACACAAGGTAATTGTCAGTATCTTGAAGAATTCAAGTTCATCTCTTCCTGATACTTTTCACCCTCTCACTGGTCACATCCTCAGCTCACTGCCTTGGCACTCATCCCTGCCAAAACAAGGACAGGCAACGTGAGGGAATCCAACAGCAACACTGGGAGTCACCAACCCCACAGAAATCCCTGGAAATGGCTGGTGGTCATTTTCTGCCCAAGCTCTCAGGGATGCAAAGGCTCAGGCACAGCAGCCAGTGAGAAGGGTTGGGGATAATCAGCTTTAATGTCATTAGAAAGTACCAGTGACAGAGCCAGGAGCTGCTTTTCAGAGAAGCACACCAGGAAATTCGTAAAAGCAACAAACTTTGTTGCTGAATAGAGCAGAAATTTTCTGTATTGTATCAGAAAATTCCCCCAGTCCAAGCAGCTCCAGAGAGAGCACTACAGCTCCACAAAGCACCCCAAACCCCACCAAATTCATGATCCAAGAGTCTCTCCAAGGGTCAGTCTCCCTAAAGGAAACCCCCAAATACTTCCACAATTTGAGGCTTCAGTTTTGTCTGTTGGCTTTTTAAAAAAAGGGCACCTCTTAGTATATATTTTCTCAATGGTTTTCCAACTTCTGACTTCTTTAATAATGGACATGTTTGTTTGGGCACTCCATGATGATCCTGACCCCAGGATGGGGAAAAGTCTTTGGTTTTGGCAACAGGCTCTGAGGTGTGAGTGTCCTGCAGTGCAGGGCAGTTACCACTCTTCTATCACACAATGGGAGTGAAAAGCAAACAAAGGACACACAAGAAGCGTCTGTCTCTGGTTTGTTCACCTTTTGGTGCTGGAGGAAGCTACTGATCATCATCTTCCACTTCCCAGAACTCCCCATCCTCGATGTGCATAGCTTGAAACAACCTGCAAGACAGAAAATCAGTGATATCAAGGCCTAAAAAAATTCAAATACGTTAAAAAAATATCACCCTAAATGCAACAACAGTACAGTGAGTTCCCCTGGTATCACCAAGTATCACAAAGCACCTTGTGAGTACACAAGGCTGAGAGGCTGCCATTGTCACCCTCCTGTGACCTGCCTGTCACCTGTCCCACAGCTGCACCTCTGTCCCCTCTTCCCCAAGGGAACTTGAGGCAAATCTGCAGCTCCTTAAATCAGCTCTTCCCCAAACCCTCGAGCTGCTCCTGAGCACTGGCAGGGGAACACTTCCCTGCAGGCTGTGGCAGCACAAGGAAGGGTGAGGTCATGACCTGACCAAAAAAAAATCAGGATTAGGCTCAGAAAACTCCTCCATAATTTAAGAACCAAAGTTCTTAAAAAGCAAAACCATATCCTGAATCTCTCCTGATTTTTACTGTTAGTGCAAATATTTGAGAGGAGAAGCTGTGTCTTATACTGTAGCTACAAATTTCAGGTAAGAACCTGAGAGAGACTGTAAGGAGAAGTAGAAAACAGATGTTCCAGCAGGGGAGGAGGTCCCTGAAGCACCCACCTGTTGAAGCAGGGGGAGGAGGGGTCATTGAAGTGCCTGTAGGGGTTGGCCCGGGACAGGGAGCCCATGCAGAGCCAGCAGAAGTACTGCATGCACCCTGTGCAGGTCATCTTGTTACAGCCATCCAGTTTCTGGGGAAAAACCAAGGAATGGTGATAACAGAACCCCTGTGTGGCAGGATTCACTCTCTGCCAACAGCCCTCAGAACCACAGCAGTCAGTGAACACAGCCCCCCCTGGCTCCACCACACACTCGTGTTTTCACTGGCAGCTGGAATTCCAGCACTGGAAATTGGTTATAATACTAAAAATACCAGAAATTGGTATTTTCCTGAAGCTGGATTGATTTCCTGGCTCTAGTGTGAACCAGAAACACCTGAAACACCTGGAAAACAAAAGGATTTATATAGACCCAGAATCAACCTGGATCTGTTTCGTGTGGGAGCCTGACCAGCAGTCACTGTTTGTACTCCAGCCCTTGGGATCCCCAAACATCACCTCACCTCCTTTTCCATGTCCCACAGACAGAAATGGAAAGTTCTCTGAGTACTTCCTAGAGATTTCCTCTTCCTAGAAGCTCCAACACACCCAAAACTGCCTCCCTGTGGGTTATTTTCTGCTCCATGATTCCCCAAGCCTTTCCCTCCTCACTCACCTCGATGTGGGTCCCACAGCAAGGACAAGACTTGGAGTTCTTTTCCAGCCATTCCTTACTCTCCATCTCCTCCAGGGCTTTCTGAATCACTCTCTTGCCATAGCGTTGTTCCAAAAATCTTTTATTTGTCTCATCTGCTTCTAAATACTCATTCCTCAAATCCATTAATTTCTCTGGGAGGCAAAATGAAACCAAACCAGACAGCTTTTGTAAGATATTAGATATAGAAGTCCAATTAATTGCAGCATAAAAATTCTCAAAGAAAAATGACATCATTAATTAAAAAGCAAAAAAACTATTAGAATACATGAGATTATAATATTAAAACCACTCTGCCCCAAAATTCAGCAGTTTTACACTGTTTTATTATAAAAGAGATCTGTTGATGGAATTAGAACAATGTAAAATAAACTAAAAATTGAGATTTTTTTTCTGACTATATTTTTAATGAAATTCTGTCACTGAGACAGAAGCCTCCATCTGATTCCAGTATCAACTCTGACAGCACAACGTAGTGAAAATATAAAGTAATTCTGCCCCTGCTACAGCCTCTTAGCAGTTGCCAATCAGCAGTTTAGGGAGCTCCTGAGCTGAGGAGTCTCACCAAACACATATTTAATTACCAACAACAGCCCTCCTCCAAAGGAATGCACCTTTCAGAAAGCTCAGGGTGAGGAGCTCCCTTGCCCAACTTTGGACTTTTCCTCCCGAGCTTTAGCAGTGTCTGGGTGTGAGTGTGAGCCCGGGGTGGGGGTGACTGACCTGCAGTGACCTTGCAGGGGGACACCCCGTGGTAAGTCATCCTGCAGAGGCTGCAGAAGGCGTAGTTGCAGCAGGAGCAGATGCCCATGGTGCAGCCAGGCTCCTGCATCACGGGGGTCTGGCAGCCAGGCCGGGGGCAATAAACCACATCAGCCATCAGGTCCAGGCTGGACTGCAGCAGCAGGCGGTCGTAGCGGGCAAACAGCTCCTCCCCAACCAGCTCCTTCACCTGCAAACAGCCAGATGCAGAGAAAAAATCCTTCACCCACGTCTACTGCCTGTCCACAGAAGCTGTGGCTGCCCCTGGATCCCTGGCAGTGCCCAAGGCCAGCCTGGACAGGGCTTGGAGCAGCCTGGGACAGTGGGAGGTGTCCCTGCCCATGGCAGGGGTGGCACTGGACGGGATTTAAGGTCCCTTCCATCCCAAACCAGCCTGGGGTTCTCTGATTCCTTGCATCTGTAATTCTGAGCCTGCTGCAGCAACAAACAGCAGGTCAGTGAAAAGCTACCAAGACCTGGGATGGATCCACTTTAATTCTCCTACAGGTCACAGAGGGTCGGGCTCTGCTGGCAGGGAACAGGGACAGGAGGAGAGGGAACGGCCTCAGCTGGGCCAGGGGAGGCTCAGCTTGGACAGCAGCAGGAATTTCCCCATGGAAAGGGTGCTCAGGCCTTGGAACTGCCCAGGGAGGTCTGGAGTGCCCATCCCTGGAAGTGCCCAAGGATGTGGCACTTCATGGCATGGTTTAATGGTCAAAGGCTGAACTTGGTGATCTTGGAGGTCTTTCCTGACCTAAATGACTCAGTGATTGCCAGTGGCCACCCTGCAGAGCCACAGCCTGGCCCTGAGCTCGGGGTGGGTTGCAGAGCTCCACAGCCCCTGTGCACGGGAGTTACCTGGCCTGGAGTGGCGACAGAAGAACACTTGGGCTCGGGGCAGTTGAGGCAGTGCACCTGCCCATCCCTGATCTGGATTTCAAAGTAGTCCTTCAGGCAGGCTTTGCAGTACACGTGGCTGCACTCGGTGAAGTGCATGCACTCACTGCCCAGCTTCTCACAGAAGCAGATACTGCACGAGTACATCTTACTGTTAAAGCACTTCCTCCTCTGGGCCTGGTCGAAGTCCAAGATGTCCCTGATCAGACTGGACAAGGACTCCACGTCCTGCACAGCCCTGGCATCCGTGCTTTCCTCCTCAGCTGTGGCAGAGCCTGTGGCACCCCCACAGTCCTTCCCAGCCTCGAGGGGCCCCACTGGTGTCCGGCTCTGCCCCTTCCCCTGAGGGCACATTTTCAGCTCATACGGTGATGAAATATTCAGGTAATTCAGTGTTTCCTCCTTCAGAAACTGCATCCAGGCAAACAGGACCACACAGCCTCGGTTCTCTTCCCACACATTGTCCAAGTGTTTGCAAAGAGCGCTGAGCTGGGAAAGAACAAAGAATTCCTGATTTCACTAAGTTTGGGTAACTCCTTACTGGGCTCCTCCCCTCACACAGTCCTTAGTGCAAACTTTGATTTAGATTCAGCAGTTTTTATCCAAAAAATACATATAAAATAATTCTCACAGATGCAAGTTTTCCTTTGAAAATCAGCAACAGACAAAAGAAGAGCCAACTGAGGAGCGACGTCACTGGTTTTTTACTTTGCTTAACTGTTCATTATTAACTTACTAAGCAGTCAAAATGTGAAAAACCCTCTGCAAACCTGGGCCTGGGAGAGCCATTTCCCACTGAGGGTGAACACGGGTGGGGAGGTCGATGGGTAGTCAGGTGGGAGCTCGAAATTCAGCACGAGGGGAGGCAGGAAGCACACGGAATACTCAAACCCACTGCTCTGGAGGCTCTCTGTGGAACTGCCTGAGCCAGGGGGAGAAATAACAGAAAAATGAAAACTAACCAACGGTTGCTGTTTCTGACAGCACCCAATGTCTGTTAATTTGATATATTTCTGGGGTTAAAATTATTTGTTCCACCCTAAGTAACAAAAATCTCAGTGCAATAAAATGTCACGGGGCTGGAGGTCTGTGATTAAAGCAGTTCAACAGCAGCACTGTGAAATGTCAGATCCTGCACAAACCAGGAGCCTGGGAACACAGATCCTCAGGGGAATAAAAACCCAATAAACGAACTTAATTATTCTGAAGAAGTGCTGTTACTCACCTGTGATTTTGAAGTTTACTGAAGACGTTCTGTGTATGAGGATTGAACTGCTCAAACACAATCCCCAACAAGCACAGCAGAGGGTGAGCCATGGCTTTGTCCAGTCACTGTTCCCTCAGGTCACTCCCCAACAACCACCTGAGCTTGGTAAAGCCTCCCTTGGGATAACACAAAACATCACAACTCACCTCTCACAAAAATTTTGAAGTCTTGAGGCAACTCCAGACAAATTCTTGTTTCTCCTCCTTGGGCAGACTCTGCTCTCTTAAACTCATCCTCATCATAGATGCTGGCCAGAGCCAGCAGCTCGTCCTCCTGAGCCTCCTTGTCCTCTGAAGACATTTAACTTTTCTGTACAAAACTCTGCAATATCAACCAAGTTAATGCATCCAAGTCAAACCACCAATTTGAGGCATCTATTTTATAGCATAGTAAGCTTTGAAAAAACCCAGGTAACCCATCTAAAACAATGTGAAATATAATTAAGGTATTTTACAGGTTGGAAAAATTATTGGTAGCTTTATAAAATTAAAAAAAAAAAAACCACAGCAGAATATTGAAAGGCCAGAAAGTGAACTGTGTGTTAGTAAGTAAAGACAGCTGTAAGGGGGGAAATAATGAAATATGGAGATGGCACAAATGACACATGGATATTTCACTGATGTTTGGAAGAAAACAGACCCCCCCAAAACACACATGAGAAATGAATTAGTAACAGTAGCTCTTGTTCAGTGCTCTAAGGCAAACAGGGAAACAATCCCATTTGTGATTGGAAGTATCAGAAAAAGATTCAAACCCTGCACAGGCATCTCATAGAGGCGCTCGTGGAGCATCTCAGCTCTACCTTTGGGGAAATAAAGCCAATTTAATGAGTCACCTTTCGAGTCAGAGCAGCGCAGAGGCAGAGCCGAGGAGCCGCTCCCTCACCATCCCTCCAGGGCCGGACTCCTCTCCTCCCTCACGGCACGGACCCGGCGCTGCTGAGGGGAAACACCCGGCGCTGGCACCGGCCTGGGGCTGCTGCGGACAAACAACAACAACAACAACAACAACAACAACACAGGCTCGGGGTTAAAGTCCCCCCGGCGCTCCCGTGCCCGACAGCTCGCTCAGGGCCTGGGGCTCATTTCCAGCC
>VZTR01011424.1:125455-144756 GCA_013400775.1 Chaetops frenatus
TCGGCCCCGCAGCTCCCCCGGCGGCCGGGAGGGCCCGGCCAGCCCAGCCTGGGGTGCTCGGTGGCCGCTCCGGGCCCCGCCTGCCGCCCCTCCCCGCCCCGGGCACCGAGCCTCCACCTCCAGCAGCGCTGCTCGGGCACGGTGGCAGCGCTGGGGTGCCTGTGCAGGGGCAGGAGTTGGACTCACTGGTCCCTGTGGGTCCCTTCTTACACAGGGCAGGGCACGGTGGTGATTCATTACAGGGAGCTTAAACTCAGCCGCCACACCCACCCACACCCCGTGGGAAGGCGCACAGCCCCGGAGCAGCCCGGCAGAGCTCCCTGCACACCCCAAGAACCAGGGACACAGCCCTCCTCTCCACCCCGACACCGCTCTCTCTGCATTGGAATCAACAGCTGCAGCAGGTGATCCAGTAGAATCCAGTGCATTTATTTCTTGCAATATCTGAATGGGTGTTTTTCAGCTTTGGATTTTAACACATACAAATTAATTTTTGCAAGTTTAATGACAATCAGTACTAGAAGCAAATCATTGTATAAAGCTCATAGAAAAAAAAAAACCAACAAAACAAAACAAACCAACATATCCATCAGTTCTTGGTTTTCCTGGAAAAAAAGAAACTGAAACAAAAAACCAAGCATTTCAAATGAAGGCCTCGTGGAAGCAAGCATACCCCCGCCAGAAAAAGTTAGGAACAAGTCAGAGTCAACTATCAGCATAGGCAGCTGAAATACAAGTATTCACTCTTTCTACAAGCAGCTAATTTAACTAGAGACAAGGAGTTTACAGGGCCTAATTAGCTGAGGAGCTTGTGAGAAACCCACTCCCCTGTCCAGGAGCACATTCTGAGTCTGATCTGCAGTCTGGGCTAAGGAATAAAGGTGCTGATGAACCACCCCCTGCTCTGCAAACCTCCTGTAACCATCAACTGTTCCAGTGCAAATCAGAGTGAGTCCAGAGCAGGCACTGACACTAAACCAAGAGCTATGGAAGACTCTGCCTTGGCTCTCCCCTGCCCTCCCTGCAGTGCCAGTGCTGCAATCCACAGGGAAAGGGGAGAGCAGGGTGCACATCAGACTTCAGATGTTGCTGTCTCCCTCCTTCAAGGGAGGATTGAATCAGCCTGGACATTAAAAAATGGAGAAGCAGCTTATGGCTGTTCCTAGAGGTCTAGTTAGACTATCAAAACTTCTAAATACAATCAATAAAGGCAAATACTGCTGAGCTGAGCGAGTCCTTCTCCACCTCAGTGTTCTGACCTGCTGCCCTGCTCAAACCTCTCCAAGAGTTACCAAGAGCACTGTGGGATTCACTTGCTTCAGTTTGTATTCAGAACATACAAAGTTGACAACTTAAAGCTTTATTGTAGTTTGCAATAATATAAACAAGTGCTGAAATTCAGTCAATGTCCATTTCTGGAAGCTTCTTGTCAGTGGCTGTGGGGACAGAGCCCTGCTCGGGGGGCTGGGTCCCGCTCCCGGCATCTCCCTGCCCATCCAATGGTCCATTGGGTTCCGTCGGCTTCTGCTCCTCCTTCGGCAGCTCCACCTTGGGTTTGGGTTTGTTCACTATGGGATTACAAATACCTGCCAGTTCCTACAAAACACAGAAATAACACATCCTTAGAAGTGGTTTTATCTCCCACAGTTGAACTTTTGAAACCACTGTTGGGAATACTCCAGTTGAGGGTTGGTGTCCCCTGGTACTTTTGAGATTTCTCACCTCAGAGTTTTCTGATACAGCAATAAACACAAAAATTCATGGGAATAGAGTGAGTTATGTAGAAAAACTTACTTTTGCTTTAGCCTGTATGTCTTTTGCTTTTATAACTGGGTCCACAGTAAGACTCCTCTTGTTCTGAAGGTTGAGGTTGTTGTTCATCCACTCCATGGCTTCATTGGTGCTCTTCTCCACCTTTGCCACGTCTGCTTCATCGAGATGCTCGTACAGTTCATCCTGCAACACCCAAACAGGAGCAGATGTGTCAGTGTTTGAGCACAAACTGCACCCTGATTTCCTCAAAACTTAGCTTCAAAATACTAAACACCATTTAGCCAAGAGTTGTTGTAGCTAACACATCAACTGAGCTGATCACCCACAGCTGGTAACCAGAGACTGAAGCTCTCCTGCTGCTGGCATTTTGCCTCCATGAGGAAATCGCCTGAGACTGAGATGTGCAAGGCCCAAAATCCACTTCTGAAAATCTATTAAACATCAAGAACTCATAATCTCACCAGATTTTTGTCTGAAGCAGGTTAGCTAAAATTCAGAAAATATTTGTACCATTCCCTTGCATTTTCCAGAAATTAAGTATGGAAATACCTTTGCTTTGAATGCATGAACAGCTTTCATGTACTGTTGGATTTGCTTCCCCAAGTCCTCAAATGCTTTTGGTCTTTCCTCTGATTCTTGGAATCTTGCCTGAATAGGCTGACCTAGAGCCTGAAACAAAGCACAACAGATATCAAAACTCATGGATCATCACTGAGCATCCTCAAGGTCTGACAGGATACATCAACTTTCCTGAACTCCCCAGAACCCTGACTCTTCCCTCAGCTTACAGGAAAGACTGAGCCTCCCTCAGCCCTGTGGTTACAGGTCTGTTGAGATCAGCTCCTCACACACCTAACAGTCCAAAGCAGGCTGTTTGTTACCTCAGAATCAACAGCCCCTCACTGCAACAAAAGTTCTCCAGTTTCAGTAAATTCACATGAGAATGTAAGAACCACTTACCTTCAGTTCTGTCAATTTGTCAATGTATATTTGTTTGGGCTGGTCTTCACCATCTTCATAAAGCCAAATTTCTGTATCTTCCAGCTTCAGTGTGAAGCTATTGCGATCCTGCAGCAATGCACACAAAACAGGCAGGTGACATCATTTACTAGGTGACAAATGGCATTAAATGGTACCTGAAACCTTTCTGGAAGGGTTGTAATTTTTAGAATATAAAGAACTCTATCTGGAACTCTTTATTCTATTTGAGTGAAAAATAAGAAAGAAACGATTCTTCTGTACAGCTTTGTGGTGGATTCCAGGCCCAAGGAAGAACCATGTGTGACAGCCACAGCTCACATCAAATACTGTCACATAAAAGGCTTTTTTGTCCCCTGCATGTTTTCATTGTCACTACATGAGCAAGCCTGAGAACAGAGGGAAAGTTTTCTTTAGCAAAGGTGCCATAAACATCTCCTGGCATGTCCCAGTTAGGGCTCTGCAGACACCTGGCTGGCAAAGCTCCATTGCAATCAATGGAGATGCAGTCAGGTGTTAAGAGATTCACCTCTAAAAGCAGAGTTAAATTCATTACACACCAAGCTCCTCCAGTACAACAGAGAAAGCTGATTACTAATGCCAAGAGATTTTTAGGCAACCAGTTCTGATACAGGTGCCCACATTTAGTAGATTATCATCACAGCCAGAAAGGTTACAATTATTTCCTCAAATTTGAAGTCTGAATATGTAATTTATGTAAATATAGCATGTGATACAGGTCAGGAGCCACAAAACCCAACTGCTGATTGTACCACAATGTATCAGGACAATCAAGCAGCAATACTCACATCCTCACTGACAAATTTCTCGTAAACACCGCAGAGTTTGTCTCTCATTTCATACACGTACTCCTCCACTGCATTCTTGGCATCATTCCTCTCCTTCTCCAGCTTATCCTGCATTATCATCTTACCCTGTGAACAAAGTGTCACATTAATTGGCAAGAAAGCTCATTATTTAACATTTATTTCCAAGACATCCTGTTAGCTCAAACCAGCTCAAGATTTTGCAAAATTGTGATTTACAGAACTGCTCTAACACAGCACATGACCGAAAACTCATTTCAGTTTTGGTGTGATGTCCAGTACAGCAAAGGACAATTCTCCTCCAGCTGAGGAAACCCCACCCTGAAGGTCACCTGCACCTTGTACCTGCAGGTGATTCTGGAGGTTTCCTGCAGAACAGAACTTTGAGAGTGCCAGCCCCACTGACCAGGAGCAATGAATGTGTTCTGCCTCCACAGGGCACTGTTGTTCACCCCAGACTTCTAACTGCTTGTTTTATTCCTTTTAATCCTTACTTTGATCATCCTTAACCACGTTTAATCAGCAACAACATTTCTGGAGACCAACAAGGGACATTTTTAGCTTGGGCAGGAATAGCTTACCTCATTCTCAATGAACAAGTTGAGCATGTCCTTCCCTATCTGCCACACCAGCTGGTTCTCAATGGGAAGGTCCACGGTGGTTGTCTTCACTTTGGCCTTCTTGGCCTGAGGTGGCTGATCCACTTTCTTGTCCTTTGAGTCAGCCTGACAAGTCTGCATTAAAAATACATAAAACATTCCCAGTAAAACCAGCATCACCACTCAGTTTAAGGGGTGCAGTCAAGGTTTACACCAGAAAAACAGAGTTAGTGCCTCAGCAAGAGAGCCAAGCACTCCCTGCCCTTCTGACACCTCAGCTGCTGAAGCCTGAGATAATTCATGCAGCCATTGACCTTTTCTGGGCACTCTGTCTAAATTCATGGGGGAGGGTGCTCATGGCAGAACACTGTTCTAGTATTCAAGTTATTGAAAACTAAATGATTATTTCTTCCCTGAACAGGAGAGTTCCCCCATTTTATCAGTACCAGGTCACCTGACAGGTCTGCAGTTATCAGTGCCATTTGTGTCCTTTCTAAAGCTCTAATCACAATAGACCACCAGTGCACTGAAATAAAAGTTCAGCTTCCAGAACTATGACAAAGGCAGCTGATGTGCTCACACTCCTCATATTCTCAGGAATCTCATGAAAATAAAGTCTCAAATGCTCCTGTTACCTCCATTTCTTCAGACTCTGCCTTATTTTCAGGCTGGGTTTGCTGTTGCTCTTCAGCTTTTTGTTGCTCCTCGTCTACTTGCATCTTCTGAAATTCAGAGAGATCCAATTTCACACATTAAACAAATGCAGATCACTGCTTCAGTTCCTAGGCTGATCCCTTAACACCTCTAATGCTCTTTAGGCAAAAGAAACAGAATGAAAACAGAAGGAGTAAATTATGAGCTCCCAGTCTTTGCTCCAGCAAGCCACAGCTCCATCATTAAGACTTTGATCTGTACCACAAGTCCTGGTTTTAAGAGATCTGTCACTGGTGTGACATACTACGAGTACTCAATCTCATACTTGAGTTGTGGGCATGCCTAGTAAATCCTTACACAAGCCTGGGACCTTGGCCAGCTGTGCTCCATGGGGATTCTGAGCAGTTGGGAGCAGTGAGTCTGTTACCTCTTCCTCCTTTGCGTGCTGATCTGTCTCCATGGGCTCTTCGTTCTCATCAGATTTATGAACCTCCACCAGAGATGCACTTGAAACACTGAAGATGCCATGGATATTTACTCTGACTTTGACTTTCACTTTGGAACTGGATCCATCTGTTTGAGGAGTGACCTTCTGAACCAAGAAGTGAGCTAAACAATCCCAGAGAGAAAAAAAACCAAACACTTTTCATTAACCTAAGTGCTGAATGCAAAGCAAACCCCAGCTGCTGCTGACAAAGGTGCAATGTGTTCAGGGATAAAACCTACTCAAGTTGGACAATCTAGGGTTTTTTTTACTCAGTCATGCTGGGGCACAGCTATTGGGAATTCTCTATGTAAAACCTAGCGTTACTTTTATCAGAGCAAAAGACTGCACAACTCTCAGTGTGCCCCTTCCAGATTTGCTCCAGTATTAGGATGCTCTTTTTGCCCATAAACTTCATGTTACTTCACCTATTTTACTGAAAATCCATTTGAAATGTATCCTGAGAGCATCTGCAGTAGGCTGCATATCCAGACTATATAATTAGACAGAAAAGGCTTGAAACACAGGAAAGACTCTTAGTTAAAGGTACAGAATGATGCTAACCTATAGCAGGGTCTGGGTAAGGCAGCTCCTTGGGGGAACTGTAGTAGGCCTCCAGAGTGAAGGGCTCCTTCCTGTAGAAAGTGAGGACCTTGGAAAAGGGAGCAGAGTGGTTCTTGGGGAAGACCTCACAGTCACTGCAAGAGAAAACACAACTGGAAGTGTTAAATGGACATTTAACCCTGGAAATACCCTGTTCTAAGGGTATTTACTGACATTTGTTATTTACTCTAATCACTACCAGCAATTTTAAGCTGTAACATGCAAGAAGATTGAGTTTTACCTTAGGCCTTCCTCTGCTGGCGAATTCCATCGCAAAGAGATGGGATAGGGTATCAAATCTGTGATAGAAAACTCTCTCACTTTGAAAGCCGGGGACAAAATTGCACACTGCAAGAGCACAAAAGCCACATTACAAACGGTCAGACTTTAGGCAAACAAGCATTTCATTCACAAGTAGCTACTGATGCTGCTTAATATCCTCAGAGCTAAAACAAACAGCACTTTTTACCTGCAGAGCACAGCCTCGTGCCACAGCCTCATCTGCATTCAGGGTCGTACTGACTTCTTTGCCAAAAAATTTACTGATCTTCTCTTTTACAGCAGGGATTCTTGTGGTACCACCAACTATCTCTACTGCATAAACATCCTCCTTCTTCAGCTCTAGAAAGGAGTCAGACAATAAATGAAATGTTTCTCTTTCATATGAATACACCGACGTCATAAACCAGAAGTTTTAACAGACCAACTTTAGGCTTGTTCTCTAAGTTTCTAAGCAGTAAAAATTTCAGATTTCAGCTTGCGTGAGAAAATTTTTTAATTTTGTAACCCCTAAGCAAGAAACTGTTGTTTGTGCTAAGTCCACACATCCAACATGCAAAGGCAGCCTGCTGCACTCTGGGTGGCTCCTGTCTGCATGCACAACACTCCCACACAACCCCCACTTACTGGCTTGCTCCAGCACGCTGCGAAGGGGCGGCTCCACTCTTGCCAGGAGTCCTTCACACATCTCTAAAAATTTGCTTCTGTTGGAAGAAGCCATAAACACAGCTCTAGCACACCGTAAGCAACATTGCAAACACATCAGGATGCCCAAACTGAAGAAATGCCACTTTCACTGTGTACTGCAGGGTTTTCTCTCCCCCAGTCCAGTATATTCTCCCAGATAAAACTTGGTTCCAGTAACCCTGGCATCCTTGCAACATTCCCAGCCCTCCCTCCTAACTCAAGGCCATTGATCAGGCTCTAAACATTTTCATTTCCAGCCGCATTCCTGCACATGTTGTTCTTTGATTTCTCACCTCCCTGCAGTCCTACGAGCTGATACTTCATCCCAAGTTTTTAATTGCCCGAAGGGCACCCTGAAGTTTCCCCTTGTAGAGGAGCCAAGGTTACCTGTTCATGGTTCCAGACACATCTATATCATTCATGAAGCACTCAATGTTCATGGGCAGGTCAGAGGCATTAGCACTCATCAGCTTCTTCAGCCTCTCACACTCCTGGTACAGCCTCAGCAGCGCTCGGATCTTAGACTTGATGTCAAGTTTGTATTTCTTCCCAAACTCCTCACAGAAGTATTCCACCAACACCTCATCAAACTTCCTGCCTCCAAGGGTTGTATCAAATGCTGTAGCAAGAACCTTAAAGGAAGAGAACCCTTCAGTAACAGCAAAATATGCCACTACCCAGTGAAAGCAATTAGCAGTTAACACCAAAGCAGTGCTTTGTTTCAAACATAGTTCAACTCTAAGTCAAAGAAATTGGCCTTCCTGGAATGAGGTGGCAACTGCTTTAAAAGGAATTTAGGGAGATAGGGCAAGATCCAGCACCACAATCTGTTCCATAGCTTGTGCTGGGAGCAGACCTCTGTTTCCAAATTCTGCTTAGCCACTGTCAGTTTGAGTCATATCCCAGTTTAATATTTGATGCCTCCTAAGGGTGGAACATGCTTACACCAAGCTAAAAATAAAACAGGAAGGAAATAAATGGTATTAACTCTTAAAACAGGTGCTCCTTTTTGATGAAGGAATTATCTGCAAAGAACACCTGTAGCCTCTGCTCATTCTGCTCTGTGAACACACCAGGAATTAATTTTTTAGGAACAGAAATCACATTACCCTCAATACCCCTTTATATGGCTTTGGCCTCTACACTGCCTAACATCCCTCCACTCTAGACCCCAAAGCATCCCTTCCACACTGCCATGGCTTCCAAGTTTAAAGAGCAAATCCAAGAGAAACAGGAAGGTTACATTTCCTCACTAAGTAGAACTACGAGAAAACAAATGTTGTCAGAACATTTCTCTGCATTTCACTACCTCATGCTTTTAAATTTTGAATCTGTTTCTCCAGCCAATCATGAGAAAATTATTTTAAGTGCAAAGTCCAGATTGTAAAAATAAATAATAGTAATAAAATGCCAGTAAGAACTGTTAGTATTTGCTGGAAAATAGCAATGCTTTGGCAGCGTACACTCAGAAGTACACTGTCATCTGCTGAGCTTCCACTGGCAGCTTAAAGCAATTAGGAGTGTTTCTACTCTTGCACATGAGCACCACAGTGAGGGTTCAGAAACAATGTCTGTCACTTAACCACTGCTGGAATTCCTGCTTTAACACCAGGCCTCATGACTGAGCTGCAGTATTTTTTTGAAAGCAGCACAGTCAGATATAATAATTTATGAATAAACCATTTAATCCAGGTTTTTTATTCTTTGCCAGTCTGCTGATTAAGGCATGTTTGCTTCCTCCACACACTGCTCAAAAGCTCTCTAGTTCCCTGCCCTACTTTTTGCTCCAGACAAAATGCAACTTTAAGAACATGAATTGAGCAGTGTGGATGTCCCTCTGTGAAGCCAGGCAGGCTTGCCTGCCACAGTCCATGGATGTGCTGATGAATGTTCTACAGATAATTAAAATGGATGTGTAACAGCTTGTTTACTTTCAGTTTGCCTTTGTTGAATGCACAAACAGAAACTTGATATGCAGAATGCCCCATGTCCACAAAAACAACGTTCCGTGGCTTTTCTTCCAAGGCAGGCAGGTCTTGCTTATAGATCCCATATGCAAGGGCAACTACAGAAATAAAAATATAGTTAGGATATGCAGGTTTATAGTTATCGAGAAATAAATGGCAATCAGGAATCAGCATTAGCATTTCATTGTGCTTCTCAAGCTACAGACATTGAATTAAACAAAATTCCCAGTGCTAAAGAAACATGGAAGAACATTAAACAGTACCAGCCCCTCCCTCAGGTGCATTACAACAAATATTCACCAAACATCTTTATGCCTTTGTAAAGCAATGAAAAAACAGACCAGAATTAAAGAAACTTTCTGATCAACTCTTCTATTTCAAGTGTATAAAACCAGCTGTAATTCTAGAAAGCAAGGCTCAGTGGCAGAATAAAAGCCCTCTGATGTAGTAAAACTACAACACTGAGTGAGGCAGAGGAAGGAATTACCTGCAGTTGTTTCATTGATTAGTCTCAGACAGTTGAGACCAGCAATCTGGGTAGCATCCATCACAGATCTCCTTTCTGCATCTGTGTAGAAACAAGGAACCTGCAAGGAAATCAGAGAGCCAATATTAACATTTGTAGGAGCCACCTTTAGTCAACAGTTACAGGGATGGACAGTGAGCTTGTGGAGCACAGCTGAAGCCTCCTTCAAATGCACTGTTCATTTCAGTTGCAATAGAGAAAAAGCAAAAAAAAAAACTTACATAAAGACAAAGTTCCTTTTTCCATTCCATATCACAAACCTGTCATTTTTGGAGCACATAATCAGAAATAGGTCTCAAATATTAATTATGCTGCTAATTAGCAGCAATTTAAGACCATTAATGAAATAAGTTTACTTTTCAGGAGATATAAGATTCAGTTTAAACAGAAGATACCTGGATATTCAAGTTCACTGGGCAATTTAATGAGATTGAATTTAAAGCTGCAGCCATTTCAGTTCAGGCAGTAACTAAGTTCTGTGTATTTTGTTGGAGTCCATACTTACAGAAACAACACAGTCAACCACAGGCTTCTTAAGCGCATTCTCAGCAGTCTCCTTTAATTTGGTCAGAAGCATTCCTGTCACCTGCTCAATTGTAAAGTTTCTTTCTTCTTCCATATACATGGCCTTCAAATAAAAATTGTGCACACTCTTTACACTGCAGTGGAACCCATGCACCATCCCCATCACCAGCCTTTTATTCCCTTCCCTATTAAGGCTTTCCATTCAAAAGAGAACACAAAGTAGAGCGAGCAGATTCAAAACAGAGAAATAAAAGGAAACTTTATCAGTTTCCTCCTCTGGCTCTTTCTCAAACATGCCAGACTTACCTTGATGCCAGTTGAGCCTGTTGGCAGCTGGACAAGTTCATAGGCAAGGCTTGCTTTTTCAGCTTGAACAAAGGGATCTGAGAATGCACGACCATGAAATCTTTTAAAACTTTGTACTGTATTCTTTGCATTTGAAATAACCTAGAGGAAAAGAAATCTTTAATACAACGTGGCAGGGGAACATCTGAATTTCAAACAGAAGACAGAGTTTTGTTCTCATGCTTCTCTTGCCAGAGTATTTTTGTCATTTGTATCTTAACAGTATCTGGGCAGGTGCTGGGAGGCAACTTCCCTCTGGTTGCTCAGGGAACCTACAGGAATTTGAGATGGAAAATAAAATGTACACTAAAAACTGAGCCAAGTCTATAAAATATTGATTACAACAGCACTCAAATTTCATAGTGTACTTGAAGGAAACTCTTTAGAACTGTTAGCAAAACCTCTTTCCACTTACCTGTTTTCTACCTCCTACCTTTCTACAATCAGTGATTGCCCAAACATAACAAGCACATGGATGTAAACTCCAGCTCAGGTTCATCACATGCACATGACACTCAACAAATATTCTCACAAAACAGCTCAAGGACCTGCTCATGAAGCTTTAAAAGGTCAGGAGGTCCCCTAAGATGATTCTGTCACCTTGATTTAACTGACAAAAGGCAGACTGACTTTGATTAACAGCAGAGATCAGCACAGAGAAGTGAAAGCCCATCCCAGCTCATTTCACGTAGCACAAGTGAAGGGAATTCTGTCACTGACACCAGAGCGAGGCAGGCACTGAGAGAGCAGACAGGCACTGTTCCACAGAGCATTACCTGGCATTTGGGCTCAGGCAGGTATCTACCTCCCAAGTAACTTGGGCTGGATGTTCTCTAAGTTTAGACTGTGCAGGACAAACTCATCTCTACAGGGCTCTGCACCAATGGATTTCGTTAAGCTAAGCAGACACTCAATTCAGAAAAAAACAGAAAAAACAGCTCTGTTTGGTTCTAGTACAGTTGTGCTGTTCTTGAATAGCATGGTTGTGTCCAAAGATTTTTGTATTTTAGATAAAGAATCTTCACACATCTCTAGGCTTTTTAGGCTAAGAAAAACCAAGTGTTTGACTAATCACTTCCTGTAGAAGACTAGAAAAAAATACATCATCTTTTACAGGGGTTAGTTACACAGCAACATAAAATCTGATCCAGCAGGACCTAAATACCACGAGTAGGACAAATCAGCTTAACTTCTTCTCAGTCCTTAAATCACATTTACCTGCCTACAGCAACAGAAACTCAGACTATGGGCAAGAACACCCAAGAGAGATATTTAGGTTGTAATTGAGCCACAAAGGGTCAAGAAACCTCTATTTACACTCAAATATGGCCCCTTTCGGCCAAAATCATGCACTTAATGGAATTCTATAGAACAGAGTCATAATTAACAGCCACCACAAAGCACAGGAACTGGAACAAGCTAAGGCAGTGTGAAGTACCACTGCTTAGCTTTAGAACTTATGTTTGCACCCTGAAAAGAAAAATTAGTAGTTCTCAGAATTTCTTGAGGCACAGCTTTATTTTGTACAACTCATCATGTGCAAGGATCAACCCTGAGATTTCTCTGCCAGATGACAAAGCAGGAGCCCACGGTGAACAGCTGAGGGCAGCTCAGCTGTTCATCAGTTAAGGAGACACCAGGGCAGCAGCTCAGGGACATCTGTTATCTGCAGAGAGAAACCCCAGACTGCTGCTCTGAAGTTGTTTTACCCAAACCCCACACTCACCTGGCTTTTAGCTGCAGCACCAATGGAGCGATTCTTGGGCCCAAAAGATATACAGGCTCTGCAAGGAAAAGAGTGAGCTCAGTCAGGGGCTGCACTGCTCATCTTCTGGGTAAAAGCACTGATACTGTCTAGAAGAGCACTGGTTAATTAATATGATTTGGTCCATCAAGAAAGATGGTCACTCACTGCAATCTGTGCATGGAACATTCTGTGGATTCTGGGAAAACCAGGCACTATAATTGCATTTAAAACAGCAACGGTCCTGCCTGCAGAACAGCACTAACCCCAAACTCATCCATGCTCCTTCAAGCTTCCCATGTAAGCCCTGCCTGGGCAGACAGCCTTATCTCAGTAATTGCCCATGTATCTGATACACTCAGAGATAAGCTGGCTGCTAATAACACGGGAAACACTCCACTGTTCAGCAGACAAACACCAGGTAAATCAGATATTAAGGAAATCGTTCCTACATGTCTGTAGCAGATGCTAACTAAGCTCTCCAGTTTTAGGGAAAACCCTACCAAGGGCAGGAAGAAACGACCTGCAGAGAAAGACTGGCCTTTCAGAGTTTCACCTGTACCCACTGAAATTAACATGGAGCACAAAAAGAGAAATTATGTTTTACTCCCCCCTGCCTTGTGACAGCCTGCAGTTCTGAATAAAGAAATCCTTTTTGGAGAAATTCCTAGGCTGATTAAGCCTCTTGGTTTACATATTTAACTAACTGTAGGAGCCCTAACAAAACGAAATCCAGCCCTCTAATCCAAGTTGCTCACACCACTGAGGTAAACTTGGTGTGGGGAACCCTGCCATTAGGCAAGCAGATCTTCACTGCTCACACAACATCCCAGCAGTCTAATTAAACTGCTCTTCATGCAGCAGGTTATGCCATAGGGCTGCCACAGGAAACACTCCAGCTCAGCCTGAGGTTTGGAATTGGGTGTTCCGAGCAGAAACTGTCAAAACCAGATCTGAAGGCCAGGGTGACAGAATTGCATTGGGTTTGTATCTTCTTCCAATTTATTAATAACTTCACAAATGCAATGCTTGAAGCATGTGCTGCAAGAGAATTAAAAATACCTGAATAAATCTGCAGTTGTTTGAAACAACTATTCATGAGATTAGTTTAAAAAAAAAAAGATTAATTAGTTCTCTGCAGACCCTCGGGCCCACTCCAATGGAACAGGAGGTAAAAATCTAACAAGCCCAGAGCAGGGAGCTAGCTGGTTATTAATTTACTCTGGTCTCTAAAAGGAATTAAGACGTGAATTGTTGCCCTCCTCTTGGACAAAAAAAATATCCAGCTACTTCACTGCTGAATTCAGAAACCAAGATCCCCTCACCAACACAAATGCACTAATTTAGATGAGTGCCTTAGCAGGCTCCCACAAGCACAGAGGTGAGAGAAACCAGGAAGAAGGAGGGAGAGAAGGAAGAATTTTCAACCAGTCTCATTCCCCAAAACAGCTCACAAGAACCAGTAAACTCATGAAATACAAATTACACTCTTACACAATTTCTGGGAGCTGAATAACTAACCACTGCATTTTAAGTAGAAACATTCACAGTGAAGGTCATCAGAGGTCTACTGAAACAACTTTAGAAAGTTAAAATCTCTGCTTCACATACCTGGAGGCACCTCCTCAGCCCCCCACCCACTGCCCCTTCCTGGGAAGATCCCCTGTGCCCCACAGCTCATGTCCTCTGCACTGCTCATCAGCACCAGCTCCAGAGGGGCAAGCACACTGATTTCATTTAACTTAAGGCCCTTCATCCCTACAGAAATAATTTAACTATCTTATTTTTTCCTCTCAGTTTCCACTACCTTTCTCTCTACTGCTTTTCCATGTCCAAAGACAAACACGGTTTGCACAGCTTTGGGATGTACAAGTTCAAATTTTACAGCATTCCAGAAGGATCCAAGCACCAGAGCTGAAAGCAGAATCTGTGGGAGTGTCATCTGTGCCACTGAACTCGGTATAATGCACTCAGTGGGGTTTATTTTAATAATACAAATTATTACAATAACACATACAAAACACAGTGTTTAACCCTAACCACGAGCCAGTACCTGAGGAAACCTGTCACAGCACCTTGCATGACTTCCCTGCTCTAACAACTGCCTAGCACTGACTTTTTCAACCAGGCTCCTGATTCCAAGTCACTTAAAAACCACACAGAAGTTCTTTTCATAGAAGGGTCTGCTTGCAGAATGGTTTTCTGCATTCCATCAGAACAGGACCTGGAGATTAAGTCCTGTTAAAACCTTCTTATTTTCATTATGCTCATTTCTTCCAATTTCACTTCAGGCTCCCATAACTGAATTATTTCCCAAGAGATGCACTGTGTCAGGTATTTTATTTAGCTCACCTCTCAAGGGAGATTTGTGCTCACATCTCAAATATACAGGTATATTTATCAGCAGAACTTCAACTCCCTGAGGGCCAAATACCTACAGCTATTAGAGCATAGCTCTGATATTCTCCACATTCAGTATTTTCCCAGTACATCTAACCTTTAAACTTCCACGTTTTTGAGAACACTTTAGAGGTCTCCAGATACTCGAGCACACGTGCTGAATTCAAAATTTCCTTCTCCATTTATTCACTGCTTAGAGACAGGAGCAAGCAAACAGTGATGTATTGCCTAAAGAGCAGCAAGGTCACTCTGGGCTTTCTGAAGTGATGTGAGGGGGTCTAAAAAACCCAAACACTGAAGATGATGCAACTGTCTCACCAAGACAGCTACTTCAGGATCTGCTTAAATAAAGCCATGCTGCAACAGAGGGGAAGCTGCAGAAACACTTTTAAGACAGCTTTCCCCACAGTTCCTCTCCAGGTCTGATGCCCAATTCTTGATGCAAATTCTTTTTCCACTTTCATTTCATGACTCATTCATAGAGTTTTACCCCAGTTCTCTCTCTCCTTCTTAGCAATAAATAGAGGCAATGCACACTTTTGTTAAGAACGTGTTGGGAGGGATCACCCTACGAGCAGGGCTAGAATATACTGATCCCATTGTATCATGGAATCATGAAACTATTTGAGTTGGGAGGGACCTTAAGGTTCATCCAGTGCCACCCCTGCCACGGGCAGGGACACCTTCCACTGTCCCAGGCTGCTCCAAGCCCCATTCAGCCTGGCCTTGGGCACTGCCAGGGATCCAGGGGCAGCCACAGCTGTTCTGGGCACCCTGTGCCAGGGCCTTCCCCTTCTCACAGGGGAGAATTTCTTCCCAATATCCAATCCAAGCCTCCTCTCTGTCAGTTTTGAAGCCATTCCCCTCGTCCTGGCACTGCAGGCTGCTGAGCAGCTTTCCCAAACTCCGATCCCCGGACGGGCCATGGGGCTCACATCGAGCCCGGCACCAGCTCAGCCCTCCCCTCCCCTCCCCTCCCCTGCTGCGCAGGGACCGCAGGGGAATGACAGCCGTGCTACCAGAGCCCACACAGGGAATTAAGGTCTGGCACTTCCAGCAGCCAGGGATGCTTTTCCCTACACTCACAGCCCCCGTCCCTCTGATCCCAAGAGCACAGCCCCGCCTCGGGCGGGACAAACCGGCCGTACTGCACCGAAAGGCTGCGAGAGCTGCGGCTCTTCAGCCTGGAAATGAGAAGGTTGTGCGGGCACCTCAGAGCATCTTCCAGCGTCTGAAGGGGCTACAAGGAAGCCAGAGAGGGACTCTGCATCAGGAACTGGACTGACAGCACAACGGGGAACGGCTTCAGAATGAAAGAAGGGAAATTTAAGTTAGGCATAGGGTAGAAATTCTTCCCTGTGAGGGTGATGAAGAACTGGCACAGACTGCCCACAGAAACTGTGGCTGCCCCATCCCTGGAAGTGTTCGAGGCCAGGCCGGACGGGGTTTGGAGCAACCTGAGATAGTGGAAGGTGTACCTGCCCATGCCAGAGGAGTAGAACTGGACGAGCTTTGAGGTCCCTCCCAACCCCTCAACATTTTATGATTCTGTGATTCAACGAAAGGCAGCTGAGCGGGTCTCCGGAAGCCCCCTCCGTGTCTGCCGCGCTTTACCTGTTCTGTGTAAGCACTCTATACCTCCGCTCCTCCCGGCCCCGCCGCTTCCCTCCCTCCCCGGCCCCGCCACGCCGGGCCCGGCGAGCGCCTTGCCGCCGCCTCAGCGCGGCTCCCGGGCTGACTCACGGCGTGCTGCGGTCGCTGTACTCGTTGGCGACTGTCTCGATGCCGCCGGCGCGGGCCACGGCCACGTAGCAGCTCTGGAAGCCCAGGTCGATGCCCACCACGGACATGGCGGCGGCGCTGAGGGGGAGCGCGGCACCGGCAATTCTCGAAAGATCCCGTCGGGCCGCGGCCGCGCCGGCGCTGAGGGCGCCCGAGATCTCGCGAGAGCGCGGGGCGCGCGGCGGGGCTGAGGGAGGGCGGGCGGCTCTGAGGGGGCTCCGGGCTCGGCGCCTTTTCCCCCTTGGCAAAGTTATTTCTTTGCGGGAGCCTCCAGGAGTGGCAGAGAAAGGAGATAAAAGCCACGGCTGGGCAGCCCTGCAAAGGTCGCTGAGGTTTTGCCCCTGAATCTGAGATGGTCGGTGCCACGGAAAAGCTGTTCAGTGAAACTTTTTTCCTGCCCGTGAGGGTGACGGATGGAGTGGATGGAAACAGCGCACGCACCGTGAGATTTAGTGAGAGTAAAAGTACAGTTTCTGGAAACACGCTTTGCAGAAAAGGACTTCTTAAACCCCTCCTTAGAATTTTTCTTTTGCTATTCAGACATCCCTGGAGACGTCCAAGGCCAGGTTGGACGGGACTCGGAGCAATCTGTGATAGTGCAAGGTGTCGCTGCCCATGGCAGGGCTGAAATGGAATGATCTTTAAGGTCTTTTCAGCCCAAACCATTCTGGAATTCGATGTTCTGATTGTTCCCGAATTACAGCAGAAAGCCCAAGGCTGGTTTTGAGATCCCAGGTGGAAAATCCAAGGTGTCATAATTTGAGATCGTGGTTAAAAGATAATTGGATACGAACTGTGCTGCCAATGAAATTCAGCATATGATTGCTTTATGTCCAGCAGGATTTACAGTACACTTAGTCTATAATCATCACAGACTATTTTAATATTATTGAATATTATTAATATTAACTGGGCCCCTCTCGCTGGAGTTTGGA
Source organism: Chaetops frenatus (assembly GCA_013400775.1). Taxonomy (NCBI): domain Eukaryota; kingdom Metazoa; phylum Chordata; class Aves; order Passeriformes; family Picathartidae; genus Chaetops; species Chaetops frenatus. The sequence continues at coordinate 142,564 of VZTR01011424.1, forward strand.
TGAGTGCAGATACATTGTGTTTTCCAGAGCAGTGTTTGGCCACCAAGTGCTTTGTGGGTGTGTGGGAGAAAAGTCCTTTTTGGGATCGGGAATCTCAAAGAGCTAAATAAATTAAAAAGAAAAGAAAAAGAAAAGGAAAAAAAAAATCAAGAAAATCCCTAGAAGTTCCAGCACATTCCACTGTCCCAGCAGGGGAGGGGGCAGTGGCCACTGGAGCTGCTCCCTCGGCACCGTGCAAGGTTCTGCCAGGGGAGGCATTTTGGGGTGAAAGCACCAGGGACTGGTGGGTTCATCCTAACGCAAACCTAATCCCGATACTTACAGAGTTTCGTGAAACGGAATGTTTAGGAGGAGTACCTTTAATTCCATGACGAAAGACGCCAAAAGTGCGGCGGTGCAGCGGGTTATAAACAGAGCGCTTAGCAAGTCCCCGGCGCTGCATTTACATCACTGCTGCTCGTTTTAGTGACACAGAAAACAGCCGGCAGAGACTCTGAACCTGGGCCAGGCGGGAGGGATTGCTGCCCCAGCGGCAGCGAGTGGCTCAGCCATCCCTCAGCTGCCGCCGGGCTGGGAATCGCCTCGGGAATTGCATCGCGGGGATAATGACAGAATATTAATGAAGGGTTTGACCTCGGATGTCCTTGAGCGTGGCCACGAGGTGCCGAGAGACGGCGGGGAGGATTGCACAGCCCGCAGCCTCGGGAACGCAGCTTCCTTTTACGGTTTTTTTATTTTCCAAAGAGAGAAAGGGTCAGAGGGAGCTGGAGGGACCCTGGGCTGGGACATTGCCCTGGGCACGGGAGGGAGGTGCGGGAGAGAGGGGCCCTGGCAGCCGCAGCAGCCGGGTGTGCTCGGAGCACCCACACCGTGCTGCGCTCCCTCTGTGCCCCTGGGCGCTCCTGCTGCCAGCCTGCAGCCCCCACACCTGCCCGAAACTCACTCGCATTCAAACCCCCGCCTGGCACACCCAATGCTGTAAATAACTTGGGAATGGTTATACTGTTAATAAGGTAATTAAATTGTACTAGAGTTAATAAAAAGTTAAGTTGTAACAGATAAATAAGCAACCGTTATGATTGTTAAAAGGATTGCAGTTATTAAATTGAAATGAGGTGTAATAACTCCTAAAACCTAAGGAAAAAGACATTTTTAAAATACAGTACTTTCCTGCCATGTGCAACAATCCCAGTCCTGCCCTCCTGGGTGTTCAGAGATTGAAATCAGTGACAATAAATAACCAAAAAGGTTTCAATAAAGCCCGGAGAACCAATCGGATGAAGGATCCAAAAAGGCACCGATCAAAATGGGCCAAGAACTGTATAAAAGCCAGGCTTTCAGGCCAGCCTGGGCCCCTTCTCCCAGCCAGAGCCATCGAGGGGCGGCTGCAGCCGCCCGGAGCAGCCCCAGCGCCGGTGCCGAACCCCAGCGATCGGCGCTGCCCGGGGAGCTCCTGCTCTGCCTCCCGCAGGCACCGCCGAGTGCCCGGCCCGGGACCCCCTCGCTCCAGGCTGTGCCATAAAATCCACTGAAATCACTGCCTTTGGGAGCTCGCCTCCCGTTTGTAACACCCAACACCCTCCTTTCCCTGCCGTGATCTGCAGAGGAAACGGGTCTGAGATTTCAGTGCAAATCCCCGGCCACGGCGCGTCCCGGGGTCCTCGCAGGAGCTCCACCCTCAGTTTACAGCTCACCGCGGTTCCAGTCCAGCCCCGGAATTCATTGGCGCTTAAAATAATGGCTGGCTGCTGTCTGTCACAGGCTCTTCCCCGGGCTGCTGTAAATAGCCCCAGCGCGTCACCTGGCGTGGGCTTCACCGCGCTATTCTGGGCTATTCGAATAGGAGAGGGCTTTGCCGTCCCCTCTGCCGAGGGATCTGGGAATCGGGCTGGCCCAAGCTCCGATATGAATCACACCCCAGATAACCCAGCTCTCCAAAATCCCACCTCCCTCCCCTGTGTAACCAAAGTTACCCAGGAGCCGTTTCCCCCAGTTCCGTTATCTCAAGAATTTGCAGGGGATCAAATATTAAAGTGATAGATTTCCTTTTCTTCTGGTTTCATAGTTTTCCATCAAACCTGAAAGGTAATTGGACATCACGGGTTTACAAATTAAGCCATGGGAGCTGGACTACCGCCCACCCAGAGAACCGCAAAATACCCAAGAGAGGAGCGGGGACAGGGACGGGGACAG
>VZTR01011436.1:2969-20476 GCA_013400775.1 Chaetops frenatus
AAGTACTGAAACGTTAAAAAGATTACCATAGTAAAACACCCAAATTAAAAATTCCCTTTTTTTTTTTTTTTTCAGGTGGCATAGAAAATTTAGAAGGATGAGAAATATATGTAATTACTACCACTAGCGTAGAAGAACTCCTATTTTAGGGGGTTGTTTGGGTTATTTTAACCTTTTTTTCTCTTTAAATTACAGGGAATTTTGAATTCCTGATGTTTACATCTAGAATAATCTGTTACTCTGTAAACCAGTAATGTTGACCTCCATGTTGATCATCTTGCCCCCTGAGGGACTGGGGGCTGTTAAGACACTGAGATAGCATCCTCCCACCTCAAGCTGTCTCAAGCTTGTAGAAATAGTTTTGCAAAGGTGTTTTTAGAAGACAGGAAAAATATAAGGGGGTGTTGGCAAGAAAAAGGTCTATTTAGGCTATGCAGAAACCAAGCCCTTTGGAACTTTTCAAAAGATGTGCTCAGGCTCTCCTGCAAACCAGCTGGGAACAATTTCTCAGTGTCGGTTCATGATACTATTAACTTAAACAGGTTGAGCAAAGATAGCTGGTACCATGAAACAGAGAGAAATTGTTAGGAAAAGGAGGAGACAAGCAAAGACAAATTTCAGAAGAAAAAAAAAATAGGGAGAAAGAAGAATTTATTAATAGTCATGTACTATCTCCAAAGTAAGAAAAAAAAACCCCAAGTAACAGCCCAAATGAAGTAAAAGAAACTGAAATATTCTCACTGTGAAGGGAAAAAGGAAAGTACTAAGAAAATGTTAGCAGAAGTCCACGAGCAATTTTTTCTAGATTAGGTTAATAAGCAATCTAACTTCCAAATTTCAGGTAGAAAGAAAATAAAACTGGTGTATAGAATGCTCAACTAAAGTTTATAAGGAAATTATAAGAAGAGAAAGATTAATAGTAGAAAAAGGATAAGACCAAAAAAGACCAAAAAGTAATTTTTAATAAAGTATAAGCAAAATACAATAGAATGACAGCAGAGACTTCTGACTATATATTGCTGGAAGAAGTTTTGTTTTTAATCATACAAAACATTTGCTCAAAATTATAGCCAGATTGTTAGTATTATATAAAGAAGAGATCATCATACTACCATATGAAAGTTACATTCGCATTCTTCAAGGGCCAGATTTTCTTGTTCTACTCTGAAACAAATCTGATGTGACATAAGTACTCATTGGTTTTAATTTGCGATGTACAACTCTACACAGGCATGCAGAATAGAGCCCTAGATCATCATCACCCTCTAAAAGATTTTTGCTTCCTTCCTAGGAATGGAACAGTTGAGCAGAGATTTCTTGCAGGACATCTAAAAGCCATACAGAATCCTCAAACTAATGGAAGAATAGCAAAAGCAGCACAAACCACACCTCTGCTCTATGAATCTTGTAACTTTCTTGGAATAGGGAAAGATCCACCATAATGATTTTAATAGTCTTGAAATCTTTGAGTCCAAAACACTGAATTTTTACTATGACTGGTGGACAAGGCTTCTCCTCAACATTGTTTGGGGATTTTTTATAACCCATTCTTTTCTGTCTAAAACTACTTTCCTAGAAACAGTTTTAGAGATGCTAATTACAGAAGAGATCAGGAGCCTTCTTTGCCTGAAGAAGGCAAAAGCCCCACTGGAACTAGTGCAGAAGACTGTGCTGACTTCTGGTGGAACTATATGATGGTTGTTGTACGCTATGGATACTGAATTCCCAGGAAATCTTCTATAGCAATAAAGTGTAAAAAGATGTGGCAAAAGCATAACACAGGATTTGTGAGTGTTTCTTTAGTACAACTATAAACTTGGAGACATACATCCTGGCAGTGTAAGACTGACAACTTGTTATTGTATGTCCAGATTGGGATCATAATAGTGAATTTTAACCCTTTTCAGATATCCTGTGGAACAGAGAGTTAGTTTTACATGGCACATAAAACATATTTATCAATATGGATATTACATAAGAATATACACTTTCCATTTTATCTGTTTATAAATGTGAACTAAGACTAAAAAGAAAGAAAGGCACTTAAAAAGGAAAAAGATATTTCTATGGAGATGAACCATTTATTGAGAAAGGGAAAATCACAAGACATGCAGTGATTATAGCTAATCTAAGAGTCCAGTCAACCAGGAAGAAAAGCTGCTTAACACAGTACTAAATAATACAGATGTCTGCCGAAAAGTAGGAGAATGTATTTGCACAGAAAAAGACCAATAAATTCTTTATGTAAGATCACTCTGTTGGTATTCACATGCATTGCTACGAATTTTCCAGATTATTCCACTGGTATTCTCATGTGGTGCTCTGAATTTCCTTATTCAGTTTCATAAAATGGTGACTATGTCTTTGCAGGTAATTCCCAAATCCTAAATATTACTTACATAAGTTCTCACTGGTATTGCCTTTAACAGAATACAGAAGGCTGGACTACATAACATAGCTGAGTAGGTGGTAAATGTGACTTTCCAGCACTGTATACTCTTGTAAAGGTCACGTTATCTGCCAGATACCAGATCTAAAATCCTATGTTCTGCATCTAATATTTAATATGCTGTATTTTTACAGTGTTGCCATGTCTATGTGACTCAATTATTCCAAAGAAATAAAGCTGTTCTCCAGAAGTAAACTGCATCTTCAATGGCATTGTGTTCTCTCTGGTGGTTCCTGTCAAATTATAATACACAAAGAAGACTCATGGGTCAAGGCTGGATATTCCATGCAGAGATAACTACATTCTTCTACACGTGGTCACTTGCTGTTTCCAAACCTGCTATGACACAGCCCTCCATAAGTTATCAATTGTTTGTTCTGATACATAGCCTTATATGTTTTGCTTTCCATAAAACAAATAGTGTTTAAAACACAACGTAAGTTCAAATTTAAAGAAGGCCAAGCTTTTGTAAGAGACCAAACATGTATAAGGAAAACCAAATCACTACTATTGTGTATGAAAGAGACGCCTTGAACAGAATCCTCACACAGTCTAATGCAAATGTTTATACATATCACATTTCATATTAGCTGTCCTTTACTATGGGCCACATTGTAATAACTTTCATGGTATTCCACTAATATAAGTGTAGAAATATTGGCGATAAGAGTAATATTTTTGGGCTACCAGCATTTAACTTGTGATAGCAGCAAAGTCAACAGCAACAAAAAGAAAAGACAGCAAATCACAGTAACATACTTTTATCTACCTCTCAAAACATTGGTTTTTATCAATAAGAGGGGAGATATAAAAGACTCTACATCAATTTTTTTCCCTTCACTCAAAATAAAACAGTTGTACATACATATATTACAAAACAATATCATCTGAATAAACTCTGACTACACATAGTGAAAGTCATCAGCAACCATCAACCGTGGCCACAGCAGTACCTGAAACACAGGTTTCACATTCTGAAAATAAGAAAATTTTTATACCTAGGAAGGTGGCACCAGTAGGGTGTCTATGAAACTTCCACTGTGACAACAGATTTACAGATTGCAACTTCATTTAGTTTTACTGTTTAGTTTCACACCTTTAAAGTAAGTGAATTTACAACGACCTGAATTAGCTTTGACTGTAGTAGGAAAATGGGTTTGATGTTACTATCAGAGAGATTTTTTCATTTTCCACTCTAAGAGCATGATTCCCTTGTTCCGTGGCCTATATATCACAAACATGTGACAGATGGCACTAACTGGCCTTGTGCACTAAAGAGAAAGAACTGGAAAAGGATGCTGTTGGGAAATACACAAAACATACCTCATGCTGCTGATTTTCTAAAATCTTCTTTCGGAGTTTGTTCCAAATACCAAAAAAAAAAATAAAAACCCAACTCATGTGATATATGATTGATAATCATATACCTGTTTCTGCTGACTTTCTAATCTTCTCAAAATCAGTGATTAAGTAAGCAAATCTACTTATACCTGCTACTTTGCAGATTGAGTGTTCACTGCATTTTATTAAGTTATTAGGAGAATGACTAAATAAAACATCCACCTAAAGCAGATTGCTCAGTTTTAGTGAAATCTACAGAGCTGTTAAACTGATAAAGTCAGCAACATAAACCATTCACCTCTTGCAGATAAATATTATAAAAGCAGTTTTCAAGATAATTTAAAGCATCCTACTTATTTTCTTAGGCTTCCTTTGGATCACAAAGAAGTAAAATAACTACTCTACAGCCACTGAAAGAATCCACATCCCAAATAAAACCTATGCCCTCGGCAAATTCCCAGACATTCTTTCACTTGGTGGGGGAGTGGGTGGAGGGAAACAGCTACCATTAGAACAATTATAATCTTAATAGTGAAAAAGTCTGGACCTATAGGGAATGAAGCTTCCCAAAAGTCATTCAGAAAGCAATATTATTAGAGGTTAGTCCCAATGGAAAGGTCACACATTGATAATTCCAAACATTTTTATAGCCAGCAAATTTATTATAAGTCCATGGATTTAAAAATGACTGTCTAAAGAGAGAAGAGTTTACCATTCAACTATGTGATTTTTGAAGGTATGTTCTCTCCATGAGAAATACCTGTCTGTACAGCATATGTTCTCATGAATTTGAATATATTTGATTTTTATTAACTTTCAAGTATTAAAGGATCCTTTTTACCTGTCTCCCCTGAAAAAATGATAATCAGCCTATAATCCAGTGCTTTCAGACAAAATCCTTTAAAAAAATCGTTATTTTTTTAGAATTTTTTGGGTTTAGCACCATATTACAGACTGAATTCTGGGTTGTATTTTCCCCCTCAAAACAAGCAAGCAAAAAACCACTCTCTATACCCTATCCAGCATCTCTCTAGGTTGCCTCCACAATTTTGGAACTATTGACCATGATCATCCTGTATTTTAACTTGGAAAGAAAATCATAAATTTGAGAAAATTTACATAACAGACTGGCATTTATAGAATTTAAATGACAGCAGCAAAAATTGTTTATAATTTAAAAAATTATAAATATTTACTACTTATCCATATTTCCAAAGCAGATATGAACTGCAGCTGGCATATACTCCTTGAATTCAGACAGCAGTCCAGGGAGAGGGAATGAGGGACCAGTCTGCAGGAGCAGCACTCAGATCACCTCTTTTATTCCACGGGGCTGTTGCTCTTGGCTGAATCCCCAAGGGCTGAACGCTCCAAGGGAACTTTGTTGCCTATTGCAGGTTCTTAATTAATTAATCTCTCCCCAGTGTCAAGGCATCATGTGGAGTGTGGGCTTCCCATGGGGCAGCCAGAGCAGCCCCAACCCCATGGCCAGGAGAGTCTGTGGTGAGGGGATGAACCCCTCAGGCTTCACTGAAATGGGGTCCTGGACCATGGGAAGGCTGAGGGGGGCCCTAGGAGAGGCCAAGCAGGGACAGTCAGGGCTGTTGATGCCCTCAGGGACATTTATATGGGCGTTTCTGAATGGTGTTATTGAATATATGCATTTAGAGACTGTTTCAAATTTTGTTTATCCCTCATTATGCCCTACTTTCTCTACAGGGGTCTGCTGCTTCTTCTAAATTACAAGCAGAAGCCACATTGGGAGAGATGAAAGATACAGGGTGGCTTGTGAGCTGTGTTTTTGCATTCAGAACAAACACTGGTGGACAGAGTTAAAACAGCCTTTATCTCTTGCCACCCACATAAATAACTCTCAGATAGGGACTGATTTTTATGCTGAATGACATTTGAAATCCAGCATGCTAATAAAAATATAGACAGAAACCATAAGCATGATTAAACAGAATCTAACACACTTCACTCCACTGCAGCATCTGCCTGGCACATTTGTCACAGAATTACAGACTCCAGGCCAGCCCGAGACACTTCACAGCACTAGAGGCATTAAGAGCCCAAATGTATTAAATAACCTTTAAAAAGTACAGTTGACTAGGGCACACGGCTGGATTTTTTTAATCTTCTTATCATTTTTAATCAGAACAATAAAAAACTAGGTTTTATTTCCATTTAAATATGTATTGTTTTAAGAATGTAGGCACCACGGAGTTTATTTCTACTTACATATTCTTCTTTCTGGTTTTTAGTCTTTCAAAAGTATAATTACTATGAGAGCTTTTGTACTGTCAACTGTTCATCAATTCTTGTGAGAAGATATCGAGAATTTATTCTCCCTGCACAATTATTTTAAAAAACAGTGTAATATAAACTGAAACAGGTAGAAAACAACTGGTGCAAATTTCTTTGTGAGTCACACAGTTTATGCAGTTCAAAGCAATGGCTTATCTGCTTTCAGTCAAAATATGTGCTCTCCCTCCCTTTAAGACATAAGTTTAGATATATCTTTCACAACTAAATAAAATGAAATTTCATTACAGTAGGTCTGCCAAAGAAAGAACTGGGTTTAACATCTCTTTAAGTAAACAAAGAAAACAAACAGAACTAAAAGCTGCTAGCTAAGAGAAATAATTAAATGCCGGGGGGGAAAAATTACCTTTACAATTCCTTAATCTTTTACAGTAAATTATATACATTTGAACTATATTCCCTGACTGATACTTTCACTTTAGTATGTGACAGAGAGAAGCTGGAAAACGTGCTGTGAAGAGAAAGCATTGATTTGTGGCTGTTCTGCACTAATAGCTTCCTAGGGACTAATAAAATAAGTTAGAGCCTAATAAAATGACTGATCTTTCATTCAGGATAACAATGAACCTTAGCCACTAAGTCAAGCCAGACCCATTATTCTAAATGGCAATCCAAAAAGGCAAAGCAAAAGATACATCTTCCCCTCAACCCAACTTATTATTATGCAAGGACATAAAAATTCCTTGAGCTAAAGAAGAAATTTTAAATTGGTGTAGCATTGACATATTTATTTGGTTCATGCGTCCTTCTGGCTGCTAATCCCACAGTGAGTACACCTAAAATTTGCAGAGAAGCTTTGGAAAGGATGTTGCTAACATAACAAAAGAGAAGTAAAGAAATTTAAGATTCCACTTCTAGTTCTCGTGCAAACAGTGGCACCCCATCAGATCAAATATATATATTTCATTTTCCTGTGTCAAACCATGAATATAAGGAAAGAGTAGGAGCAGGCAAATCAACAGGACAACCTCTAACACTAGTCTAGCCTTTGTGACTTCCTGAGCTGCATAAATCTGTGTGTCATTAGAAACCATCAATGGATTTCTTATCCATTATCCAGTCTTCCCTTGAACCCATAAAGACTTCTGGCATCCATAATATGCAAATAGATTTATATTTTTGCTATGAAAAAATTCAAGAACTTGCTCCTGCTGAATCTGGTGCCTACTACTTTCCTCTGATACCTCAGATTTCTGGTATTGGAGTAGAAAGACAAACTGATCTTGCATGTCTTATTCATAATACTGTGAATTTACAGATCACTAGTGCAACAGTTCTTAATCATCCCTTTCCTAGACTGAAAAATCCTCCTGTACTCTATTTTTAACCATGTATCTGCTGTTCTATAATCGTCCTTTCTTTGTGTTCTTTGAGGCACCAACATTGTACACAGTATTAATGATACGGATGAAAGAGGGACTTATACACTGGCATAAGTATGTTCTCTGTTTCACTTTTATTTTTCCATTAGTTGGTACTTGGTTTGTTTTTTGATCACTGCTAAGCCCTGAGATGTTTATTGTGGAACTATCCATAATAAGGAGTCAATGTTTTTGATGATCAAATCTTTTCACTTTTATGAAAAATATTAATGAAAGAAAATAATGACAAATTTAAGGATAGGCTTCTTCAGCTTCAGTTACAACAATTAGCAGCCAGGTACAGAATTTTACTTTCAAATACATAAGAAAATCATGTTTTAAAGAGACAATTCTAAAGATATAAGAAAACATTTCATTTAATTTTAGCACAGAATAAACTCCTTTTTTAGTGCAACAAATGAAACTAAGAGAGGTTGATGCTCAGCAAAACATAGGTCTTCCAGAACTGGATTTTCAGGAACAACAAAGCATGAAACCTTCCAAACAGCTTAATTCTAGAAAAACCAGAGGCAATAGAATGTTGACATTTCAAGTCTCAGGGTTCTGCACAACTCCTTGATTACTTCTGTACTGTGTTTATTCCCAGAACTCTTATTTGTTGTACAAGTCTGCTTTATCTATTTAGAGTTTTGTGGATGTTGGGGGTTTTTTTGTTTGTTTGGATTTTTTTTTAATGCAAAAATGCATGGAACAGATTTATCAATATAGTATAAAGTAATTTTTAATAATAAATTAATTAAAACTATGGGATATTTAATAGTATTACAAATTGCTTGTAAATACTAAAAATATCAACTCGGTCAAAATTTCATCTGCTAAGCTTATCCAAAGCATTTTTTATATGATTTTCACTAAAAAAATATTTTCTTGAGTCAAATTTACATCCCTTGTGGAATTATTCAGCAGTTTTAAAAGGAAACAAGAAAAAAGAACAGAGAACTTACAGGGTAAAGGCATCAATGACATCTCCTGCAGATCTTGTCATCTCAAAGTAGGTTTGCAGAATGTTGACGGTTCCTGAAAGTGCTNGAACAGATTTATCAACATAGTATAAAGTAATTTTTAATAATAAATTAATTAAAACTATGGGATATTTAATAGTATTACAAATTGCTTGTAAATACTAAAAATATCAACTCGGTCAAAATTTCATCTGCTAAGCTTATCCAAAGCATTTTTTATATGATTTTCACTAAAAAAATATTTTCTTGAGTCAAATTTACATCCCTTGTGGAATTATTCAGCAGTTTTAAAAGGAAACAAGAAAAAAGAACAGAGAACTTACAGGGTAAAGGCATCAATGACATCTCCTGCAGATCTTGTCATCTCAAAGTAGGTTTGCAGAATGTTGACGGTTCCTGAAAGTGCTTCATGTCCACAGCCACAGAACAGTGCAACTCCAGCATAGAGCAGGATGGTGGCAATCAAAGATGCGTAGGGAATGCCTCCCAGGCATTTGATGCAACACTCGAAGCATCCTACAAAAGAGAAAAATAAAAATGTTATATGTTACTAAATTATACCAAAAAAGCAAAAAGAACGTTTTATTTCTGAGGAGCACTTCTGAAAATTAAAGACTACATGCCAAAGAGAGTTTAGGTCAATGACTCAGACTGTCAGAAAACCTGTGAAAAGTTAATCCATCTTCTGAGTTTTCTCAGTTGCTACTTGACCTATTACATGTAGACATGTCATCTGATGAACATGAAAAGTTAAACAGTTGGTTCCTTGCAGAGCTTCATGTTTTTATTCAGAGCAGGTTACAATGTCAGTCCTAGGTTATACCTGTATTCACCATTCCTGCTGGTCACCCATCAGATTACTGGGGAAGACTCTAAGTAACAGGTAAGCCACCCAAAAAAAAAATTATATTCAATCTAATTCCTTCCATCATCATAGGTGTATTTCAATTTTTTGGACATACAATTCTGACAACATAATTGCTCCTGCCTGCAACACCAATTTCTTGTGCATCACTCAAATACCTCACAGGAATAAATAAAGACATCCACTGAAAAGTACAGAATTAGAAAAAAATATAGTTTAATTTTATTTCCATTTTTTTTTACTCTATGTGATGTTTCTTAAGTGAAGGTAATTGCTCTTGAGTTATAAAAGGCCAACCTTTTGTCCTGCCATCACACTGTCTAAAACAATGCCCAGTTCCACAGCAAAAGATTTCTTCATTAAGTGTGCTCAAATTTCTCTCCCTACCCTGCTTTGTTCCATGAATCCAGCATCTCTGACTCATCAATCTCATAAGAACTCTTACACCCTGTGGAACCCTTCCTTTACCTTCCAAAGGGACAGAGAAGGGGGGAACCACTGCCTGAGAGAAGACAAACAGGTATTGACTCAGTAATCAGAAGTTCTATTTTCTCCTAAGCACTACCAGTTAGCATAGCAAAAAGGACCTGGATAGAAAACAAAGCGAGACATATAGGTTTTAAATGTTTATACAGACAAAAACCAACTAAAAATATTGTATAAAATGCCTAACAGGTATGATTTGATGTATTTTAACTTGTTCCAAAGGATTTATGCTATGCTGAATCATAGTACCAGAGATATACTAAAAGAAAAAACTGTTCTTTAAATACAGTGTCTACTTTCATTATGTCTAATTCCCAAATATAACTTTTTAATATCATATTTTGTCCTTTAGTTTGGTATGTTTCTATTTCCTTTAGCCTAGATAAGCAAAGTAATAATTTCCTGTCTGTTCAAACCTTCATTTACTGCTATTAATGAACAAATATTGAATAGTCATATACATATATATATATATATGTTTAGCAACTATTTATATACAAGATTCCCTGAAGAGAACAGTTTAAGCCATTTTCAAATATGCTCACATTTTAGCCAAATAGAAACCCCTTGCTATTCTGTAAATATAAGTAATATGATGGAAGGCAGTATTCAAATGGCTGATAGTTCCTGGTAGAAAAAATATAGTATACTAAACATTGACTATACTAAATACATAAAAGACAAGATAATACCCAGCTATGGATGCTAGTTGTACAAAAAGAGAAAGTTATAACTTGAGACTACTTTTAAGGACAACTTACTGTATCAGAGCCAACTGGGAAATACCAGAGGTAAAATGTGCAAATCCACACATTAAAACTGCTGCCAAAGTCTTGCTGAACAACCTGTTGTACAAGTCACCCACCTCCAGCAACCACCACACACATCCATGGGTGTAACACCTTCCATGCTTTTAGGTGAGAATATTCTATTTCCCCCCCTCTCTGAGCCCATACAGTACTGGGTGGAGAACACATTGTCCTTGCAAGTCCTGCCATTCCACTCTACTGGCAGCAGGCAGCTCTCCTCTCAGCAGAACAAGGCTTTGGATGTCCAGGGATCACTTAGAGTCTTTCCTTCAGTGATAGACTATGGGGGTTTTATACTCAGGGACTGTGGGCTTTTCATCAGTGCAAGATCTTAGCAACAGAGTAGGAAAATGTATAAATGCTTTTGGAGTTACTAATTATGCATGCAGATATCTGCAGGAATCTCTTAAAATTTCTTTGGTCCTGTTTTCTAAGATTAACCTTAATAATAACTGTGATTAATTCTTCAGTGTTTAAAAGCCTATACAGATACTAGGAAAAAAAAAATCATTCACTGGAAAATCTACTGTCTAAAAGGCAGAAAACCTAAGAAATAGATATTTAAAATAAATACACAGAACAAGAACTACGTAACAATAAATGGTTACCTGACATCAGAGTTTATCAAAAAAAGCCCAGTGTCATTTTCAGCAGAGAATAACAGCAGAAAAAGCCTCAGAAAACTAGTACCACTGTATATCTATGGACATTACATGAGAAAGTAAAAGAAGAAAGGGAGAGATGACAATAGAGTAATAACAGGAATGATGTGTGAGGGCTTGTAAAGTCAAAGATGAAAAAATATGATAGACCTAAATATTTTCAGGGACACATTGACTTTAGGGAGAGTGTTTCTTAGTATTGCAATAGCTTGGGGTAGGAAGAGAGGTTTTGTAGAGATTTCTTTTTCCCCTTCTGAGGAAGGTGAAGAGAGAAAGTTGTGTGCACGGCTGTCTGGGAACAGCTGGCTCTGCATTACCTCCTGAAGATGCTGCACCTCACTCTCTAGGTTCAGTGAGGGTTGAGCACACACTCAGATATCACAAATTAGGATGTCATCAAAACCCACAGCCAGTGATATTACATGAGCTTTATTAGAGTGAAACACTGTAAAAGTATAATAAGATAGCACAACAAAGTAAAAGCAGTATAAATAATAGATGTAATAATGTACAATCCAAGGAAAAATTTAATCAAGATTAAATCCATTTTTGTCCCACATTGCTTCAAAATCTGTAAAATAACTGAAACAAATTTATAGTTTGCGAAGGAGTGCTTCTATTCCTCCCTTGCATTAAAACTGTTCATGTTTATAAGCTTTTGAGGGAAGCTTTTAATAGTGGTATATTTCACCAACTCAAGATCTTTTCATTTACTAATTACTGTGAAAAAACTAATTCAACCACATGAAATTTTCAAATAATCATATATTCTCAAAACCTTGCTCATTTATTTAGCTCTTCCATAGCTCTACTACCTCTCTCACTGCTTACTTCATGAGTAACTCTAGAGTTTTCAGTGTTGTCAAATCAACTCAAAACTAAAGAAAACCAGTGAATCAGCACTATGATTTTAAAATGGATATTACACATCATTCATACATCACACAAGGTAATGTGCTATAGGTAACATCTGCTCCAATTCTTTTCTCTACACTGTTCAGAATATGCAAATGGCTGTTTAATACCAGAACAATAGAAATGCAGTTTTAACCTGCACAGGGGTATTGAATCACCAGTATAGAGTGTGACTCAGCAGTGAAGCGTGTGTGTATGTCTTTGCGAGACAGGCAATCATTCACCTCTCCTAACACACTCTTCTCAAGGCAGTTAACACATACAGTCACAGAAATAATTACCAGGAGGGATGAAAAAGATTGTATGTTCCTTTGATGTTTGTTCTCATCTTCAAATACAGTTTTCAGTGCTTTTCAAACTGTTCACTCTGCAAACTGTTCACTATGCTATGTAATTCAGCATCTACTGTTCTTATTTTGCTTATGGATACCAATATTTTTCCTTCAGGTAAAAATCCAAATCTTCTGGGATCACAAGTCTTTCCCAAAGCTGTAGGAAGTACTCAAAAATGCTATCCTTTTTTGTAGTTTTCAACATGAAGATCTTTACTGTTCTTTTTTTCACTATTTTATGAAAATCATTTCATAGAGAATATTTAATAATGAAATACACAGAAGATGACAAGGCAAGAAATTTTATTTTACATGGATGAAATAAAACTCTAAACACTGGCTATATTCAGCTATCAAAACACAGCACATCAATGTTGCATTACATACATTCACTTTCTAGTCAACAGAAATCTCATCTTTTCTCTTAGTACAATTATTATTGTCTACATCAGAAATACTCTTGATATGGATATCTAAACTTCCTTATACAGGCAAATCTGTGCAAATCTCTTCTAGTTTCTGGGTTTTGGGTGTAAATTTTCTATTGTATCTCCAAGTGCATCAACCAAAAATAGGCTGACCTTCTGTTTATACAACCTCTACATTAAGAAGGCAAAAAATATCTATATTAAGCAAAAGCAGAATTTTTTCCTGTGATTTACATCCAATCATGCACACAAATTTCATCATCACAATAATTCCTTTGTTCATGTGTTAGTGATACGTGAAGTCTTTCTCCTCAGTGTAGATCAGGAAATGTAACTAGCCAATAAGATATTCAATCAATTCCTGGTCAATATATTTCAAAGAAAAAAAAGTCTTGCCACTTTTGTCTGTGAATGTGAAGTTTAAATCAATGATATCGGAACCAGTTTCAGAATGCTTTTATGCTACTGCCTTTTATATAAATTGTTAAGAAAGCTCATTCACTCCTGATATTAACGTGAAGAAATTCAGCATTAAAAAAATTAAATAAAAAGTAACCATAGACAATACAGAAGGATATTCTGGTTTTGTTTTTTTATCCTTTCCAACTCATTTGCATCTGGAACACCTAAATGATTAATCAGAGACCACTACATGGCCAAAGAATTACTGATTAATCACAGATAATTACATCTCCAATGGCTACATGGACCTCTGAAGAGCATACAATATTTTAATAGAATTTTCTCTTAAATTATATTTCTTAAAGAATTTTCTGTCTAGTATTAGGAGACAGGACAGCAGTCCTGTAAAATTCCAGAGAACTACATAAACTTGAAACGGAAAACAAAATAACAAAATCTTCTGTGTCTTCCATGCCTGGCTGGGCATGCATTTTCTTCATATCTAAATTTGTACCACTTGTCACACAGCTTTCATGGCCAATCAACTCAAATGCAGTTTCACAGCCCCATCATGAAACATGCAGATTTACTTCCCAACTCTATGAAGCTAAATTTAGCCTCAAGTCAAGCTACTGTTATGTAATATTTTAATTGATAAACACAGCTATCAAAACACATTGTGCCAAACAAAAAACACTTTTTACTTATATCTAGTACCCTCAAATTATTCAACATGTGGCATTCCTGATCTGAAACTGGTCTCCAGGATATCACAGTATAGCAGCAGGTAGAAGAAATCCAGCTCTCTCAATAATATCCCAAGAACAGAAAAAAGACAAGACATTCCATGATGTGGCTTTACAAAGCTGCAAATGACATGCAGCAACATTTGGGAATGAATAACCAAAAATCACCCCTGTACTTTGTTTTGGAAAACCTGCTTAAGAAGTGCTGCATACACAATCCTATGTGATTAGTCCCAGGCTCATTAATGGAATATAACCCCACTCTTCTTCACCCTCTCCCATTATATAAGATCTACTGGAAAGTAGAAGAAAACTAAAGCAAACACTAACAACTAGAGTTGTTTCTTAGTCTTGTTCAGGAGATAATTTCTCTTTTAAATTAACCTTCAGTAAGAATGCATACAACTACAGAATTACGTATCAAGCAACAAAATGTAATTTTATCACAAAATTAATTCTGATATCCTGACTGTTGAGACTACAGTTGAAAAGTAAATTAGACATTGAACAGTTGCAAGAAACATGGTATGTAGAAAAGCAAGAACAATGGTCCAACAAACACAAAAGGATTTTAGGAAATAGGCAACTAATTGCATGAGAATAGAAAACCAAATATGAAGGTGTCCTTTTACACATTAAATTGTCTATCATTACTGGATCTACTTTGACTTATTTCCACAGTGTGAGTAGATATTAGATAATCAGATATCAGCTAATACTGAAAATGAAAATGCTAATTCTTAGGTTTTTACAGTGTTTCTGCAGTTAATAGTTGCTTCAGTTACTGCACTCAGCATGGGACCAAGGCTAAGGGGAATCATAAAGTTTTCTTATTTAGATGCAAAATACCTCAAACTCAATTGACATACCTAACACTGTGCATTGTTCAAATCACTGTAATGTGTGTTTGCTCGTGAGGATCCCACTGGCCAAGAAGACAACTTTAAGCATGGATATATAGTCTGGTTATGCTGGATCTTGGAAGCAGCTCCCACAAGCCCATCTCTTCAGCAGATCACTGTGCTTATATTACCTTACATTAAAAAAATCCCAGAAACCACCTTTGTGAACTGGTTAGGATAACATTGCTGCTTAGAGAATTATATGAAGGATAAACTTTTGCAACCTGCAGCCAGAAGCTGCTCAAAGTATTCCTCTTTTAACAAAAAAGGAACGAAATGTTTACCTTTGCAACATCCATCCCAACTGTGCTCTGATTCTCTAACTACAGAAATGTTCAATCATCAAAAGAGTATGACTTCAGATATTTGAATGAGACTGGGTTTATGTCGCCTTGAATGTATGAAGTCTGTGCACAGATATCCTCCCCACGCCTCCAGGCCAACCACAAAAATAATAAATTTGCAGCATAAAAATCCACAATTTTCCATCCTATTTAATACTACTATTTTGTCCATACATTGATGCAAAGAACTTTCACCAACATAAAAAAACCCCAAGAAAATCTTTAAAAGAGGTTTCAAAACAAAAATGAAAAGAAAAATTATGTACTTGTAATAAAGTGGTTTGAAAGTGCAGCCTTAAGAGATGACACAAACTGAATGTGTATGTGAGGAATTCTTCAGAGACAAAAAATTCTCAGCTTTACTCACAACTTTAAGAGATAGTATTTTCTTATGTGGCTAAATGCTGAAATACTTAAAATTGAAGCAATAAAGGTGAGATATTTGATCCTTCAACAAGTTTTGAAATGCAGAAAATACTCATAATCTTGCCTGTAGTCATTAATGCAAAAGGAAAAGAGTGGTTACAGTCTAAGGTACATAACTGAGTTCAGCTCAGTTCTATCTACCATTTTTTCCTAGTAGGTACACAGAAATAAAATTTAAATAATCAATTGCTTATTTACTCTATCCTATATCAATATAAGATTGCCCAGTTTTTACAACAATATATTTTCTTAGTAAAAGTGTACTAGGAAAATATATTGTTGTAAAAACTTTTCTAAACTGAACCTAATTCTTTGAAAAATTTTAGTTAGAGATTTTAGAATTCTAATACCAGTCTATGTCAGTTGTCCAACATAAATTCAAGGTTTTCATGGAATGCAAGGGGCTTTTTTTATTTTTAAGTTTGTAAAGTGTCCTTGTACCAGGACCAATATTTTCTAGAAGAGAAAATTGTGCAGCAAGATAGTTTTTTCAAAAAGAAAATTGAAGACCTCATTTACAAATTCATTTATGAATAACTTTTTTATCCTTAGTGCATATGCAAATTTTAAAGTTTTTTGTTTCATGGTTATTTTCCTTTTAAATATGGGGATCCGGATGTTACATGGTATTTTAATAAAATACAGTATGCTACACAAAATCCCTCCCTCCCTTTCTTATATGGATGCTGTCTTGATCTGAGTTGCAGATTAAACCTGTTAAACAATTAAACCTGAACAAGAGTAATAGAATTAATACATTTTTTTGTACACTGCATAAAATTAGGTATGATCTAATCCAGAAATGTCCCTTGTTCTTCTTGTCCCTTGTTCCTTGTTAAGCACTCCATACTCCAGTTCAAATCTTAATGTTTAACAAACTGTTAAACACTCATTATAGAAAAAAAAGTAATTCAGCAAGCTCACTAATAATCATGGTACCTCCTATATCAGAAATATAACTTAAATTTGCATTTTCATCATATTCACCAAACATATTTCTTCACTTATATTCAAACCAATTAAATCTCAAATAGATTGCTTATATAGATTCCAGATAATTCACTGTTTTAATGTAGAGTTGGAGTAAAATGAAATAAGCTACTTTGTCAATGAGAAGAAATATTGTTTCAAGAAGCCTTCATCTATAACATTTAGCTATTCAAACAACTATGTTTAGCAAATCCACTTGGCAGAGAGATCTGTATTTCTGTGTTACTATCAACTGAGATAACAAATTTCAAAGCCAAATTAAATATGTATTTATATTTGAGCTAAATTATATTAAATATAAGTTTTCAGGTAAGTTTAAAGACACAGAACATAAAGACACATGATTTTAATTCCCATTGAAGCCCAAAGCATGAAAGCAAAGAGCAAAACAGAAGAGCTCTTCTCTCTCCTAGTTTAGGAGTCAGATGTATGTACCAATCCCAAGGTAACAAACACGCTTCTCTTGTTCCATCCGTCTTAACTGCTTTGAAATCTGGAGGGAAAAAAAACTAAACAGGCTACCTACAGCCTCTTTTCTTGAGTAACTGAAACACAGTTTAGAATAGCTGAATATGGATAAATATACATATATATTCATATACACAGATACAAAAATCCATTGTCCATCATACTGGAGTGTACTCTTTTATTGAAAATCAAACAGCTTGTTGACTTTCTCTGTTCTACCAAAGTATTCTGCCAAAGTGTTTGTTGAACGTGGATAACTTTCTAATGAATGAT
>VZTR01011438.1:1572-19802 GCA_013400775.1 Chaetops frenatus
TTTTTTTTTTTTATAGTGAGATGTCACCATAACATCCCAACAATATGTGCATATGTGTTATATTGACCTCTCTGAGGCTGAGCTAGGAAAGTCTGATCTTGAAATTATTTATATACTTAAGGTCCTGAGCAAACATACAGGCTTGATGGATATTACTGGCAAACATTAAAATTGGTGCTCTTCCCAACATATGTTCCTGTTGAACAAAACCCCGTTGTTGTTGTTGTTGTTGTTGTTGGGGTTCTTCCTCCTCATAGTGACTTTATTGCTATTTCTAAGAATATGCAGGCCACTCACTAGTTAAACAATGTAGCTTTTTTAAGCAGACCAATTTCACTTGAGGACTGAAATCATGACTCTTCCATATGATCTAATTAAGAGTTTGCTGACCTGGAAGACAATATTTGCCACATAATTTATTTGTCATATGGTAACATGAAGTTAGTGGGGTTGTGCTGGTAGCTGTAGCATCAAGAAGCAAGAAGTCAGAGTACCCTACACTGTTCTGATATGATGATAAACTGTGTTAGTCATAAATGCTGATAATTAGAAAACAGTATTTATTCCCAAGCCTCTCAGTTGCTCTTAGGTATTTACTTTTTGGATATTATTGGCTTCAAGGAACATTAACAAAATGATGATTATATCTTGGTTTAAAGGCTATGAATGTTTATTACTTCAAGCAGAAAGACTGATTTATTCTTGAAGTCCCTGGTAGTTATTTGGAACACCACACTTAAACATATGCTCTAACTGATGCTTCCCTTGGTAGCTCAGTCAGAGGTGGAATTTTTCTGCAGTTATGCATTTCTAGGGGTTTCAAGTGTGAACTACTTGCAAGGCTCCACCCATACCTTATGTGTGCACACATCAGACAGCTATAATGCTTTACACTTATTTCTTTCTTGAAGATAGGTCATAATATGAATTGGCACGAGTGTTTTGAATTTGGACTATTATGCAAAGAACAGAGCAGTATGAATATCTTAAATAGTGCCTGACTTCTGTTCATAGCACCTGCTGGCCTCTTCCATTGGTCTACTATTGTGAGTGTTGAATAAAAGATTAAAAAAACAATGTTTTTAGATCTATTTTGCAGCTGAATGACACATTTCTGAACAGATTAAAGGAAAAAAGGGTGAGTTGGGAAACAGCACAGATTTACCAAGAGTAAAGCATCTGACCAATCTTTTGTGGTAAAACGACTAGGCCTGTGGACAAGGGAGGAGTGGAGGGTACAATTTTCCTTGTCTTTAGCAACACTTCTCATGTGGTCTCCTACAAGATTCATGTGCCCATGTTAGGAGCAGGTGCTTAAATAGATGCATAAATAAAATCTGATTGGATTATCAGGCCTAGGAGCAATATCCAGGTAGGGCTGCGCTCTGCCTAAGTTGACTTTGATTGGAGTGGCACTCCTGAATTTTCTTGCGATTCCTACGACCTTTTGCAATGAAATCAAAGTCTACATGTAATACAGCTTTCATGTAGAATATTTTAAAAAATATTTTTGTTTATTTAGGAGCTTGACATATTTTGTTTTAAGATTCAGGAAGAGTTATTTAATGTGTCCAAAGAAGTTAATAAATACATATCTCAAATTCAGGAAGGCTGAAGTTTAGTATATTGATAAGTACAAACAACAGAAAAGTAAATTTAATAACCTGATAGTAATCTTGCCGGTAACACAGTGAGTTGTGCATTATAATTCAGTCAGGTTCTTCCACAATTGTCACCATCACACTGCAAATTGTACTTAAAGGCATGAGCTCAGAAAGAATTTTCAAGGTTACCCAATTTCTTATGAATTTCAATGTTGACAACTGCTTTTGTGAATTTTCCTACATCTGTCCCATTTTGCAAAATATTCCTTACTGTTAGGGTTAGATTGCTGATGAACTGTCTCAACTGTTAACCAAGAGCATGCACTGTCTTGTTTAATACACTTACCCTGCCACAGATCTAGGCTGTCATGTTTTACATCAACCCTCTTGCATATTACACTAGAGGAAATTAGGGGCATATCAATGAATTGGATGTGAAATAAGTCAGAAAGCTGCATTTTTAGTAAAAAGCTCCTAATATGCCTTGTTAGGTGATGGCAGTCTCATTCTTGAAAAATCTGTGTTGAAGAATCACAGAATGGCCTAGGTTGGAAGGAACCTTAAAAATCATGTTGTTCCAACCCCCCTGCCATGGGTAGGGATATTTTTCACCAACCTGATTGCTCGTGGCCCCATCCAACCTAGCCTTGAACACTGCTGGGGACAGGGCATCCAGAGCTTCTCTGGGTGACCTGTTCCAGTGCCTCAACACTCTCACAGTAAAGAATTTCTTCCTGGTATCTAACCTAAACCTCCCCTCTTTCAGTTGGAAGCTACTCTACCTTGCCCTATCACTACATGCCCTTGCAAAAAGTCTCTTCTCATTTTTTCATAGGCTCCCTTCAGGTATGTGAATTCCACAACATGGTTTCCCCAAGCCTTCCCTTTTCCAGATGTCCAACCTGCTTTTTAAAAGTGCAGGGTTAGTGACAGTACAATGACAAAAGCTTCAACCCCAGTATCCTCTTGCAGCTTCCCTTAGAAGCATCCACACTTGCTGTCTTAGCAGTAGACTTGCTGCTGTCTCTGCCTGCAGTGGCCTGGTCTATTAGCCTAGCTAAGGTTCTGATGGCTAAATCTGAGTTTACTCCAGACAGTGAGCACATTTTTGGGACATTGGTAATTATCCAGTATGAGCTAATTTGATCTTAAGGGCATGAGAGCAGTAAAGATGATGTTCAGAAAAAAAGGCATAATTCAGCTGTTCATAGCTGCTTTCTATCTCTGTGGGTGATAACACAAGTCTTATATGGCAACATTATCTAATAAATTTCCTATAAGCCTTAATCCTGTTATGAATGTATTTACAAGAGTGTTCTATCCCCAGCATTTCTGCATGTCTGTTCTGGGTTAGAAATTCTACTTCTCTCATGGGAAGATGCTTGCTTCTTACCCAATAACAGTGTTACTTTTTTTGGTTTTGGCTGCCCATATACCCCAGAAGGTGCTGTACATTACAGGAAGGGCAAGGAATGGCAATGTCGGGGCAAAACCCCAAGTTGTTAGTGGAAATAGCACTCAAAATATCTTAGTATTGAAAGAGTTGTCTTTCTTAGCCACTGCAATACCATTTCTGCAATATATTGACAGTCTGTAGCATCAACTCATAAATTTAGGAACATCTATTTTTTTGTTTTGGTTTGCTCACTGCATAAATCAAATAGAGCCTTTAAGGAAGTATAACAAATAACGATGACCCCATTGTTATAAATTTTTTTGCTGCTAAATAAAAGGAGAGAAACTCGATATGAAACCTATGAAAACACAAAATGATAAAAGCAGGCATTTAACTCTGTAAATGATTCCCAGTTATTCCCAGCACTGGGGGCTTATGCCTAGGTTGTATTTCACCTTTAAATGTGTGACTGCTGTTTTTCTTGAAATTGAGATCTGCCCACTGTCATCTGAGGACTGATTTGGTCCCTTTTGGATTTTAGTAAGTATATGATGCTCTGGTAGCTGAATTTTACATGGCTTCCTGTGATGAGCATTACAGGCTCCTGTGAAAAGAGACTGGAGCAGCTGAAGCTTGGCAAGCCCCAGTGGATCCTGTTAAAGATCAGAGAAGAAACCCAGGAGCAAGGACATGGAGTAAACAGTGATACATCTGTCAGCAGGCAGCTGATCAAATCCATACTCTCAATACAGCTGGGGATGAAAGAAAATACTCAAACTGCTATTTCACCTACCTTGTGCCTTTCAGCCTCTCATAAAAGAATGGCCATACTGTTGGATTTAGGCTGCCTTGTTAATGAGAGTCCACGCCATGAGTGAATGTGTGCTATGGATATTGGCACATTGGATTGCAGTGTGTCTTCTTTGGCAGTGTCTGGAAGAAATGCGACCAATGCTCTCTTCATTCAGTTGGGTTTTCCGTACTAGAAAAAAGCCAAAGTCAAGAAATAGAGTTGTTCAATGAGAAGTACAGTAAAGAAGCTCAGTTTTCACTATCAGGACATTGAATTTTTATTTGTTTTTAAAGAGAAGTATATTGTTCTGAGAAGAATGAAAAATNATTTCTTCCTGGTATCTAACCTAAACCTCCCCTCTTTCAGTTGGAAGCTACTCTACCTTGCCCTATCACTACATGCCCTTGCAAAAAGTCTCTTCTCATTTTTTCATAGGCTCCCTTCAGGTATGTGAATTCCACAACATGGTTTCCCCAAGCCTTCCCTTTTCCAGATGTCCAACCTGCTTTTTAAAAGTGCAGGGTTAGTGACAGTACAATGACAAAAGCTTCAACCCCAGTATCCTCTTGCAGCTTCCCTTAGAAGCATCCACACTTGCTGTCTTAGCAGTAGACTTGCTGCTGTCTCTGCCTGCAGTGGCCTGGTCTATTAGCCTAGCTAAGGTTCTGATGGCTAAATCTGAGTTTACTCCAGACAGTGAGCACATTTTTGGGACATTGGTAATTATCCAGTATGAGCTAATTTGATCTTAAGGGCATGAGAGCAGTAAAGATGATGTTCAGAAAAAAAGGCATAATTCAGCTGTTCATAGCTGCTTTCTATCTCTGTGGGTGATAACACAAGTCTTATATGGCAACATTATCTAATAAATTTCCTATAAGCCTTAATCCTGTTATGAATGTATTTACAAGAGTGTTCTATCCCCAGCATTTCTGCATGTCTGTTCTGGGTTAGAAATTCTACTTCTCTCATGGGAAGATGCTTGCTTCTTACCCAATAACAGTGTTACTTTTTTTGGTTTTGGCTGCCCATATACCCCAGAAGGTGCTGTACATTACAGGAAGGGCAAGGAATGGCAATGTCGGGGCAAAACCCCAAGTTGTTAGTGGAAATAGCACTCAAAATATCTTAGTATTGAAAGAGTTGTCTTTCTTAGCCACTGCAATACCATTTCTGCAATATATTGACAGTCTGTAGCATCAACTCATAAATTTAGGAACATCTATTTTTTTGTTTTGGTTTGCTCACTGCATAAATCAAATAGAGCCTTTAAGGAAGTATAACAAATAACGATGACCCCATTGTTATAAATTTTTTGCTGCTAAATAAAAGGAGAGAAACTCGATATGAAACCTATGAAAACACAAAATGATAAAAGCAGGCATTTAACTCTGTAAATGATTCCCAGTTATTCCCAGCACTGGGGGCTTATGCCTAGGTTGTATTTCACCTTTAAATGTGTGACTGCTGTTTTTCTTGAAATTGAGATCTGCCCACTGTCATCTGAGGACTGATTTGGTCCCTTTTGGATTTTAGTAAGTATATGATGCTCTGGTAGCTGAATTTTACATGGCTTCCTGTGATGAGCATTACAGGCTCCTGTGAAAAGAGACTGGAGCAGCTGAAGCTTGGCAAGCCCCAGTGGATCCTGTTAAAGATCAGAGAAGAAACCCAGGAGCAAGGACATGGAGTAAACAGTGATACATCTGTCAGCAGGCAGCTGATCAAATCCATACTCTCAATACAGCTGGGGATGAAAGAAAATACTCAAACTGCTATTTCACCTACCTTGTGCCTTTCAGCCTCTCATAAAAGAATGGCCATACTGTTGGATTTAGGCTGCCTTGTTAATGAGAGTCCACGCCATGAGTGAATGTGTGCTATGGATATTGGCACATTGGATTGCAGTGTGTCTTCTTTGGCAGTGTCTGGAAGAAATGCGACCAATGCTCTCTTCATTCAGTTGGGTTTTCCGTACTAGAAAAAAGCCAAAGTCAAGAAATAGAGTTGTTCAATGAGAAGTACAGTAAAGGAGCTCAGTTTTCACTATCAGGACATTGAATTTTTATTTGTTTTTAAAGAGAAGTATATTGTTCTGAGAAGAATGAAAAATGTCTGATTAATATTTATTTTCTGAACTAGTCTCACTTACTGTTGTTTTTTGTTTGAGAAATTGGAATTATGTCTGCTTTTTAAATTCTGAGTGGTGAAAATAGGAAAAGAGACCTGAGAGATTTTATGCTTATATAAGTCATAAATTTTTAGAGTAATATTTAGTCAACGACCCTATAGTAGCTTAACAAAACTTAAGAATTGGCATTTCATTCTAGGCATTGCATTATGTGCAAATGTAATATCTTTTTGTGATGATTTCTTTAGAGTCTAACTAGAATTGCTCCAAAGAGAACAGAACAAAACATGGAAAACAAGTAATGGGTCCTGCTGGGTCCTCATGCCAGCTGGAGGAAGGGAGCAGAGATCCTGGCACATGGATGCCTCTTGGTAGGCTACACTGCTGAAAGAGGGTAGGATGCTGCTCAGTTGCACTCCTGCCACCAAAAGAACTTTTTTTTCCCTGCAGAGTGGAGCAGACTTCAAGTGCATGCTAATTTGGTGCATGATACACAGGTTAATTGTTCCAGGGCTAGTTTTACCCTTTGTAAATGGAGAAGTTCATAAGAATGGACCCAGAAGCATTTCGGGTGGAAGTTGCATTTTCTCCTGAGATTAGTCTTAGGTCTGAACTGCTTGGCAAAAAAGATTTGTTCCAAGTTCCATTGCAGAGAGTATCCCAGGCTGCACCTATGTTGGGGGTTTGTTCAGAGTTTCAGTGCTGCTCTGAAGCCAAGTCTGCTAAACCTGCCTGCTTGCAAGGCACTGGCTTGATTCACAATGTGACTCTGGAGCATATGGATTACATCTTTGATAGACAGGAGACTTGGAGATGAAGCAAATGATGTAATGAAACTGATATTGCCACACAGATGATGGACAAAGCAAGGCCCCAGTCTTCTGTGTGAATACTGAAGTATAACTCAAGGGCTGCCTGCCTGTGCCACGCAGGAATAGCATTCCACTGTAGCTTTAAAGCACTTCAGTGGTGAAAGTGGTAGTTGCTGCATAAATATGTGTATGCAAAACATTCATCATAGAACAGATGGATGAATGACACGGTTTATGTTTTCCTCTTTAGTATCTGTGTATTTAGATTATTTTACAGATGATCTAGCCCTTTAGCAAGAGTCCCTAAGGGTGTTTGTCTTGGTTTGAAGGACAGGTGTCTGCTAAGGAAGACAGGGGACCTCCCTTGGAATGGAAAAAATGTAAACCCTTTCCCTCCGAATTATCATAATTCTGAAATTAAGGGGCTCACAGGCAAAGATATGGGGAATGGAATAACAGTTCTTTACTAGTATTTATAATAAAACAAACAAATAACAGCTACTATGGCATTAACAACAAACAGAAGCAGGAACCCAGTGAGAACCTGCTGGCTCGCAGGCACTTCTGATGCAGTGACAGTCACAGCTGGTACGGGGTGCTGGTGGTGTGAGCTTGGGGAGCACGTGGCAATGGTGTGGTGGATCCCCCCCACACACAGCTGGGATGGGGAGGGATGGAATAAAAAAAAGGTTTACTTTCACAAACCCCCTTGAGCAGTCGATCTCGGTGTCCTGGCGAGGCTCTCGGGAAAGGAAGGCAGCAGGCTGGGACGGCACGGTGTCTCGGTAGGCAGGGGGTGCAGAGGCTGCAGCGCCGTGAAACCCAGAGCAGCTCCGGAGCAGCGGCGGGGACGGGGCAGCGGCAGCCCTGCCTCCAGCAGAGCAGGGAGAGGCAAACTCAGGGATCCCGGGCACCCACACAGATGGTGACAGGTCCTGGTTCCGGACAGAGACTCCTTCCACAGCAGAAGAAACAGCTCTCCCCGCGAGGTCCAGCAGAAGCAGCTCCTCCAAACGTTCTCCCTGGCGGCCCAGAGCAAGAGTCCCGTCCCCTCATCCAGCCAAACCTTTTGCCCGCCCCAAACTCCAAGGTACCCCCACCCTGCTGAGAGAAAAAGCCTCTCCCAGCTTCACAATACCTGCTTCCCTCAGCTCAATCACTTCTTTTGTTCCCCTTAAGTACCCGACCATTATGGTCCCTTAGCAACTGATGGGGGAAAAAATTCCACAGGTGAAGAGAAACAAAAGGGAGGAACACCCAAACCCCAACATTATCCACCCCGAATTTTTTTTCCCATACCAACATGCTACATCCAATTTAAACCTTTAGATTATATACATCCATGCTCTACCTTAATTATATACATATATACATACAGATATAGATACAAGCACAGGGTCATGGGTGGTTCAGCCTAAGACAAGGTCTCCTTGAGGTATGCATCGAGTCTCTCCATCTTTTTGCATTACCCACCAGGTACAACCTGGTCCCTGAGCAAAAACAAACCAGTGTTGAATGATCAGAAGAATGAGGGAGACCTCTCAGCTGCTGTAAGAAGCTCAGAAGATCTCTTGCAGAGATATGCAATGGGCTGTGGATAGAAATGGCGCAAAGACTCAGTGTGACCCTCCACCTCCTGGCCCCAGCATGTTTTTGGCCATCTACTTTGGTGGTTGTTCAAAAATATCCCACTTTGGCTGTGGTTGTCCTTAGTGTAGCTGATGTGGTTTAGTAACTTGTGCTTTTCACTGTTTGAAGAGAGTTATTTACTTCTGGGAGAGTGTTTACGTTCATGTGGTGCCATAGTTCAGCCATCAAGAACTGGAGATACAAAGTAGTTCCATACATAGGTATAGGGAAATTCTTAAACCTGAGGTGTGGCTATCCTGTTATGGAGAGCAGGAATCATCAGAGTTGGGTTTTGGTGTGGCTCTTTGTGTCTTCCTCATTCTTCAGAACATGCTGAATTTAGCTTAGTTACTCTGACCAGTGTGGTGTGGTTGGGTTAGGAAAACCTTAAAAAATAAAATTGAAACATCAATCTGTGTGAGTGAAACTTGCAGAGATAAGTAAGAAGTGTGTTGTAGTTACAGCTGTAAACAAGATTATATTGCTTTTAATCTCAAATATTAATGCCTGACAAATTTCTACAGAGACTAATATTCTGCAGGATATGATATGTTGAGATCTAAAAGTAATGACAATGAAGAAATTACTGATTTTTTGTTTGTTTGTTTGTTTGTTTTTTTGTTTGTTTTGTTTTTTTCAATGGGAAAACAAGGCTATGAAGGTGTTGTTTTTGAGTTACATTTGCACAGCTTCTACCTTTAAATGGAGAGGCAGCCTGTGCAAGAGCTTGAGTGCAGTGGGTGATCTTGTAGGGAGTGTGTGGATGTGACCTCAGTCCTAACTCGTTATGCACTGGAAAATGAAATACTTACAGTAACTCTTTTTTTTTTTTAATAACATAAACCACGTTTTGAGTTTTTGGGTTTGGCCTTCCTTGTTCATGATAGAGATCTTTTGTTTGAGGTTTTGATCTTCTATGCCTACAGCTTTTCTCAGTTTAATCAGGAGCACCAACAGATATGCACTACCTTGTTGAGATGCCATGAAATCAAGAATTTGATAGGGGCAAGGAAATCTAAATTTCCTGAATGATGCATTTCTGCAATCTACATTTAAAAGACCTGGCCATGCAGTTCCCTGTTTCATACAATTGATGACATCCAGGAAGGAAGGGGAGACCCTGGAAGTTACCCTAGTGAGGCTTTCACCCATGGCCTGCTGGACCACAGCTCCATGTAGCCATGGCCAGCACATCCAGCCTTCCATGTGCCAGCTGAGCAATGGATGTGGTGATGGGCTCTGAACAAGAAGCTGCTGATGTCAGTCTAAACCCCTTCAAAATGGATACCTGCCTCCTAGGAAAGAAAATAACCACAGCTGGCATTAACTGAGATTCTATTTTGGAAGTTTCCATGGAGAAAGTGCCAAATCAGCCCAGACACTGAAAAAGTCACAAGAGATGAAATGCTGGTTGATCAGTGTGATGCAGTTACTTGCACTCCTGTCTGTGGGGATAGGCTTTGCTCTCCAGCAGTGTGAATAAATGTTGCTGAATTTTTAAAGGAATTCTTCAAGCATCTAGTTAAAAAGCTTGTTGCTGATAATTCTGATGTGGATAAGGATTTGACTGGCCAGGTGTCCATCTGACAATAATCAATGGTGGTCAGTCTGACCACATCTCTCTAAGACTTTCTACACACCTGTAAGATAACTCCAAAGCAAGACTGATGATTTTGTTTTCCATATGCCCCCCTGAAACCACCTGAGAATGTCAGTGTGATGCTATACGGCTAGAGCTCTTTAATTAATAAAAGAAACATGAAAAGCAATCTTTTGGCACACACATAATAATTAGTTTGCAAAACTGTTGCAGTGAGTGCAGAAAGCTGCTAGACTATGTCTGCTCTGTTAAAGAACCTTAATATTTTGATGCAAGCTCAGTGTGCCCAAACAGAGATCTGACAGACCAGCAGCCAGAATAAGACTAAGATTAATTTGCTTACCATGAGTGCCCACTGTCCAGAAAGCTTTTAGGAAAAAGAGAGTCTTTAAGTAGCAAAGATTTCAAATTGCATGAGATTTATGAACTAAAGCCTATGTGTTGACTTATGCTTGGAATCAAAGTGATAGCCACTGCATTTTAAGACTACGCTTTCTTCTCTGCAAAGGGCTCTGCAATGCTGACATAGCACATCCTGAAACAACTAGCTGTAACTGTACTAATTGCTTTCTTGTACTGTGAGGGAACACAGTAAAGGAATATAATCCAATAAACTGTGCCCCACAATTTAGAAAGGATATTAAGATATTTGAATAACTCTAGGGAAGGGCAGCAATGCTGGGGAAGGAGCTGTGAAGGCTGTCCTCTGAGGAGTGGTTTAGGAAACTGGGTTTGTCTAGTTTGGAGGGAAAAGGATTAAGAAGCCACTTCACTGCTGTCTACAGCTTCCTGAGAAGAAATGGAGAAGGGAATGCTAGCTGTTCTCTTCTTCCTAGGATCGCGTACCGGGATGTGTGGGAATGGCTTGGAGCTGCATCTGTCAGGGGAGGTTTGAACTTAACATGAGGAAACATTTCTTCACCAAGAGGGTGGTGAAATCCTGGAAAAGGCTTCTTGGAGATGTGGTTGATGCCCCATGCCGGTCAGCACTTGAAGAGGCATTTGGACAATGCCATTAATACCATGCTTTAAGTTGTGGTAGGTGCCAAAGCTGTCAGGCAATCAGACTAGATGATCATTGCAGCTCCCTTCCAGAGGAATTTTTCTATTTTGCTCTTCTTCCCCTTTTTCTTTTCCTAGCAGTACATGCAGAGGAAATCTCTGATGACATTTCTTCACTACCCTGCAATAACAGAAGGCATTGAATAGGTAATCATGTCCCATTCTACAAATAGGTTCTGTCACTTTGTGGGGAAAAGGCATGTGCCTTCTGATGGGGGTGAGAGTTGTGGATTCTCTTTAGGTAATTTGACCACTTGAAGAAATTTGAAAAAAAAGCCGTGTGAAGTGTGGATTTTGTAAATGTTCTGTGTTCATCCAGTTTAGCTGTGATTCCACAGGGTGGTTCAGGGCAAATATCTCGGCTCAACCTGGGGCCTTCTGACCCTGCCTGTGCTACATTGTAGGTTTGCACATCTCTGCCTCTGTCTCCTGGAGAAGTCTGGGACCTACGGGGAAGAGCTGCTTTCCTGGATGGACTCCTCAGGACTAGGACACAGCTTGTCATGCCTACCTTTAGGGATAACATGGCATAACTATAATACCTTATTCCATTCCCTGTGTTCCCTGTGAGTCAAATAATGATGAGACTCTTATTGGCCTAAAATGACAGATATTTTTCAGTTTCAAATCCACTTTCAGGGACACATATCACAAAGGTTACAAGTGGTGACATTTTATTGTCTTTCTTAATCTGCTTCAGAGTCGATGTTCACAAATTAACAAAGTTCACATGTGTAGCCAGGAGCAGGCAGATACATTCTTCAGTTTAGCTTGGAAAAATCTTTGTTTCTTTTCAAAAATGAATGGCAAGTGCCTAGCTGTGGTTTCATGACTTCCAGGATCATGCATGCACACACCTGTACCTTCTAGCACCAGGAGACGTTATCAAAACACAGAGTCTTGTAGGAGATGTGTTCTTCCAGTCGACACAAAGTTTTGGGACAAATGAAAAATTCTTTTTTAATTAGACTAACAGCAAAACTTCAAAATCTCACATGAAAGATCTATGTCTTTTTCTTTCCCTTTAGGAAAAACCATTTCAATTCTATTGTCTATTATTTTACTTCATACAAGACAATAGAAGANGGTGGTGAAATCCTGGAAAAGGCTTCTTGGAGATGTGGTTGATGCCCCATGCCGGTCAGCACTTGAAGAGGCATTTGGACAATGCCATTAATACCATGCTTTAAGTTGTGGTAGGTGCCAAAGCTGTCAGGCAATCAGACTAGATGATCATTGCAGCTCCCTTCCAGAGGAATTTTTCTATTTTGCTCTTCTTCCCCTTTTTCTTTTCCTAGCAGTACATGCAGAGGAAATCTCTGATGACATTTCTTCACTACCCTGCAATAACAGAAGGCATTGAATAGGTAATCATGTCCCATTCTACAAATAGGTTCTGTCACTTTGTGGGGAAAAGGCATGTGCCTTCTGATGGGGGTGAGAGTTGTGGATTCTCTTTAGGTAATTTGACCACTTGAAGAAATTTGAAAAAAAAGCCGTGTGAAGTGTGGATTTTGTAAATGTTCTGTGTTCATCCAGTTTAGCTGTGATTCCACAGGGTGGTTCAGGGCAAATATCTCGGCTCAACCTGGGGCCTTCTGACCCTGCCTGTGCTACATTGTAGGTTTGCACATCTCTGCCTCTGTCTCCTGGAGAAGTCTGGGACCTACGGGGAAGAGCTGCTTTCCTGGATGGACTCCTCAGGACTAGGACACAGCTTGTCATGCCTACCTTTAGGGATAACATGGCATAACTATAATACCTTATTCCATTCCCTGTGTTCCCTGTGAGTCAAATAATGATGAGACTCTTATTGGCCTAAAATGACAGATATTTTTCAGTTTCAAATCCACTTTCAGGGACACATATCACAAAGGTTACAAGTGGTGACATTTTATTGTCTTTCTTAATCTGCTTCAGAGTCGATGTTCACAAATTAACAAAGTTCACATGTGTAGCCAGGAGCAGGCAGATACATTCTTCAGTTTAGCTTGGAAAAATCTTTGTTTCTTTTCAAAAATGAATGGCAAGTGCTTAGCTGTGGTTTCATGACTTCCAGGATCATGCATGCACACACCTGTACCTTCTAGCACCAGGAGACGTTATCAAAACACAGAGTCTTGTAGGAGATGTGTTCTTCCAGTCGACACAAAGTTTTGGGACAAATGAAAAATTCTTTTTTAATTAGACTAACAGCAAAACTTCAAAATCTCACATGAAAGATCTATGTCTTTTTCTTTCCCTTTAGGAAAAACCATTTCAATTCTATTGTCTATTATTTTACTTCATACAAGACAATAGAAGAGCTACAAATTGCATTCTAAAAAAGTCAAAGTTGTTCAGCTTTACAGGAAAGTTTTGGTTTTATTTTTCATGAATGAAATCTTGTTCTCTGAAGTGCTGAAATGCTGTTTGCCATGGAAATGTTCTTTTGGAAAATGCTGGCTATATCAACAGCTCTAATAGCTCTTGCTCCCTGCCTTAAATAATTGGAATTCTCTCCCAGGTTGTCTTACGAAAGTCTTGTATAATCTGGAAGTTTTACTTATCAGCAAGCCAAAAATTAAATGCAAATCACAGAAGAAAGCTAATCCATTATCTTTATTTTGGCTGAAAAAATCCTTTCAACTCAGTCTAACAGGTTGTGTTGTTGTTGTTCTTGTGCTCTTG
Organism: Chaetops frenatus; assembly: GCA_013400775.1. Classification (NCBI taxonomy): domain Eukaryota; kingdom Metazoa; phylum Chordata; class Aves; order Passeriformes; family Picathartidae; genus Chaetops; species Chaetops frenatus. Next base: position 15,270 of record VZTR01011438.1, read on the forward strand.
TGAGTGATCTTTCCTTGCTGTTGTTTTATGCTGCAAGTTTAGATAATATCAGGATAATGTACCATATAAGTCAAGGAAATAATCTTAATCTTTTGTCTGGAATATGATAAGTGTTTCTAATTGTAACTAATAACTCATCTATTTAAAAACTCAAATTAGCTTTGGTTGTTTAAGGTGGAAACTGGCTTCATATCAATGACCTGAAATTGTTAGGCAATCTTCGAGGATCGGATCATCAGATCTGCCATTAGGCTCTCATTTCTTTGGTTAGATTATTTTTGAAAATTTCTCCCTATATGCATGATTAAATCCTACTAAACTTCTGTCATCTTGAATTTGGTTTCTCAGATGATATTAGAATTTTATCAAGGTTTTGATGTCTAGCTAAAATGTTTTGAAGCAGTGTTTTAATCCATTATTTTAAAATACTTCCTACTGTATAACCTGAACTATATGCATTGCAGTTTTAAATATACGTGACTGGCCCAGAATCCTGAAAGCCCTGGATTTGCAAACGCCTGAACTTTCTCAGCTAGCATAGAATTGCATCTTTACCTACAAGTTCTCTGACCTAAGAGCAAACAAAGCCTCTGCCTTGCCTCCTGCTGCTCCCTGGGGCGGTGTCAGCAGTGGTGGTGCAGGCTGTGTCACTAGTAATGCGAGTCAAATGGAGCTCAGCAGCATCTCACCTTTCTGGATTTTTGGGGTGGTTTGGCATAATACTTGCTCTTGAGCAGAAGTCTGTTTGTGTCTGAAAGGTGACAACTGATGTCCATGTCGTTTATGTGAAAATACAGCTACTGACTGGCATCCAACTTTCCAGAGAGATGCCATAAAGATTAAATTATGGAGCAGACTGGCAGCCCCATCTATTTCTCATTTCCTTTGTTTTGGTATGGCTGTTAGCAGCTCTTTCTGTGGAAATATTTCTCTTTCTTTCTCTGGTTACAGAACTTTGNTTTTGTACCTTTAAATATATTTATGTAAGTCTATTTCTCTTCTGATCAGCCGTGGAGATGTTACTGGGAAATTTCTGAGCATCAACTCAGTGCATTTCCGGTTGTATTCCACATAATGAAAGCTTCCTTACTCCCAAACTGTGATGCTGCCATGGATAGGCTTGTTGGATTGCCCCAGAACCAAATTAATAAATAAAGATGCTCCTCTATATGCTATGATAGATTCTACTAATGAAGGGCTTGGGTGAGGTGCCTTCTTCCTCCATGGCTTGAGGCAAGTGCTGTATGAGAAGGGGAAGCAGGAGAAAATGAGGAAAAGCTTGCTGCAACTAATGTTTTGCTGTGAGCATGTTTGCAGTATTAAAGTAAATTCATTTTTATAGCCTTGTTAGTTTTAACTTTATGTCCTCCAATTCAATTCATAAACTTAGAATGTCTTATGTAAATGCAAACCTAAAAGTGCCAGTAGTGAAGAATTGGCAAAATAGAGAGTTATCCATGTAATTTATTGAAAGAATGTAAACAGAGATGAACAAATAGACAGACTGCTCTCTTGGGGACAAGGGGAAAACAATGTCAAAAAATGTACTCTGCGTGAAGCCATGAAAAGTTAATACAGCATAATGCAACTAGGTCTGCAGAATATCATGTGAAGCCAATTACTGCTTTTAGCCCAACATGCTTAATAGATTCTGTGTTTTGTCCCTGTCCTCTCAACTAATTCCCTTGGGACAGCACAGGCAGTCTTAAAGTAGCTACAAGATGTGACTTTCCTCAAACAATTTCTCCCTGCTATTATCAGTTAAAATGTTTGTATTAAGATCTGTGAAACTTGGAACTAATGTTTAAAAAAACTCGCAGAACAGATTTACTAGACGTTGTAACTAGAGCAGAGAGAGCCTGATGCTTCAGTAGATGCCTTGGCTGACTTTGTGTGTTTAACTTACACTTGTTTGATGCTTTGAAGTTGTGTCCACAAAAGCTGTGGGGTGGAGGGATGGGGTGGATTTATTCAGTAATTTTTAATTTATTGCCTGGCACTTTCCCAACTTGTCTTGAACATGCTTTTCCCCCTTGACTTGCACAAAGCTGAAGCATCACTGCAGTTACTTTTCTGTATCTCCTCTGCTGTTAGTCCAAACATGACTAATGAATGATGCAAAACTGTGCTCAGGACTGAGCAGGTATAGGGACAGTGCTGATATTTAAAAAGTGCTAGCCAGTGTGGTTATAAGTTGACAAGGCTGATCTTGTTAAGTCACTCACTAGCCACAGATAAGCTAGTTGTAGGGTGGAAGAAGTTTTATTGCACAAATGTGATGCTGTGCTATAAAATCTGCCTCTTGCTTCTGTGAGGGTTCTGCCAGGTGATCTGCTCTCTCAAGTTTTGGGTGGTGGTTATGGGGTATGAATAACAGGAAAGAAACTAAAGCTTTTATACAAATCTTCCAATGTCAAGCTTTCCGTGAAATCAGTTTCATGTGTTCTTTAATCCATCTTATGTACTTTGGCTGTAACTTTCATGGCTACCTAGATAAGGTGTCATGGTGACAGTATGGTAGGAAGCAATAGTTCCCTCTTCTCCTGGGAAAATCATTAGAAGTCAGAGGAGATGAACTCAGTGCCACAAATTGGGGGAAAAAAAATACAGCCAATCCGCTGTGATTTCAGCTTACGGGTTTTATCCAGTGGACTGATATACAGACCATGTCCTTACCCTGCTTTGGTTCCCTTTGTCTGTAACATTGGCATAGAGTACAACCATCCAGGCTTCTCCTGCTCTGAAAATGAACTTGGAAATGGTCTGCATAGGGCTGGATGCACACTTCAGGTTGTGTGGGTTTAAAGTGTTTTGCTGAAATGAGTCAAGTGCTTCGTGGTTTGCAATGCTGAGGGCATTTCTGGCTAAGTGCAGGACATCTCCAATATTCATGAGAGAACAGCAGCCCCATCATGGGACAGCGTAGCAATAAAATGGTTTTTATTGCAGCTTTATTGCTCTCTTGAGATAAAGCCCTGGCTACAGAATTTGTGTCCGTATCCTCAAGCGTGTGCAGGAGGACATTTTGTTTCTGCGGTTTAATTTCAAACACCCCTGTGAATCTTCAGTTTAGAGAATGTAAAGATTTTCACAGACACGGGTAAATAAACAAACACCTCTGTGTTCAGTAAAACGGGCAAGTCCTACCCTTTTAACACAGATGTTTTAGAGCTTTTGTGTCTGCTCCAACTGTTGTTAGGAAGCCTGAGGACAAAATTCCCCTCAGCTTCAGCATAAACTGGTTCCATAGGTGCTTTTTCTAAGAGAAAGCTCACCATGGAAGGGGATCTTTTAGTACTAGATCCACAGATGTGATGAGGTGTACAGAAATAGGATGTGTTACAGCCAGTTGGAGGAAGTGATATATATCTGCATTTTAATGTTTTTAGTGTATCCATTATATATAGCTCAGAATTTATACTTGGGTAACCATAAAGCTATAATTTTGTGAAGGTTGAATCCTACCTTTTAAAATGTGGTACTTTATTTATATCCAAATGAGCAATACAGGACAAGAGCTTTCGCCATACTGCAGTAAAACTTCTAGCAGAAATAGAAGAAATCGGAAGTCAAGAACAATTTTAAAACAACACAGATTAAAAGAAAAAAAATGGGGTGAGGGAGGGAAGGAACTTGAATTTCAAAAGCAGTAGTGGGAATATTTTTAAAGTGTCAGTGAAATCCTGCCAAGGATACATAATACACATTCTGGTTGACATAGAACTTGCCTACCAGCAAAATTTTGGGAAGTAGAACCAGAAAGATCGACAAAAAGGACATGCAATTACATGTGTAGTGTTAACCTCTCACTTCTCTAAAAAAACTAAGAAAAATCCTGGAGCCACTGACCTTGATGTGCTCATGCATTTCACATTTTTTAGCATGCACAGATGCCGTGGTAGGATTCTTGCAAGATAGTGTGTTCCATTATCCCCAGCAGTTGCTTAGCATGAAAATTAAAAGCATCTACTTATTCAGCAAACCTTGCACAGTGGTGCAAAATGAAAATCATGGTCTTGATGTTTCTCTTGGCGGCAGAGTTAAGTGCTTCAGCAGCCTGAATGAGCGGTGCTTGTACTGTCACTGTAATGGGGATGAACCCATGAGAATGTGTTTTGTGTAGCATTGTCACTGAGCCTGCTGTAGGCTGCCCGAAGTCTCAGCTCAGAACACATGAGGGCTGGCTCCTCTAGAGAAGAGGAGCTCAGCTTGCCTCAGGTCGTGGATGAATGTCCACTAGCTCAGGAGAGGTTGTAATAATCCAGTGAGGAGAAGCAAAGGAGGTGGGGGGGCCCAAGAGGCCAAGTTCCAGTAACAGGTTTATTGTGGAGGGGTCAGGAGCTCAAGAGCCCAGAACAAAGGCTTGCACAAGCTTTTATAGGGGGTGGGAGGGGTGTACAACAACCAATAGGGAAGAGAGGGTGGAGTTTAGGAGGAGAGACAGGCACACAATCTAGCCATTGGGAATAAATGAGGGAGGGGATACACCTGAACTGACCAACCAGGAGAGTAACTGCTGGGAATTTTCCAGAA
>VZTR01011438.1:19814-49859 GCA_013400775.1 Chaetops frenatus
TGAGGGGAGAGGAGGGGGTGTGGGGGAGGAGTCTGAGGGTGATGGAAGTGGGAGAGAGAGGGACTAGGGTTTGACCAGGAGAGGGGGATTGGGACTGACGAGGATGTTTCGGGAAAAAGGGAGAGGAAGACCTGAGGGATACCAACCAAGGGGGTAGAGAAGGAGTGAGGAAAAATCCATTACAAACGAGGGAAGTTACAATCAAACTTGTTCCAAACAGTAGAAATGAAAAACACCAGAATATCCTGCAACAAGGCATGATCACATAGAAAAGATAATTTGGTAAGTAGCAGATGACTGATAATTTAACATTAAAAAACAATAAATAAATAGAAAGAAGATACTGTATACCTTATTACAATTTTATCAAACAAGAAAAGATATTGAATTCCTTTCAAAAAGGATCTTGAGAGCCTTCCTTAATGTACATCCAATGCCAAGCTCTTGAAAGCCCCATGTCTTGTATAATATGGCTAACAAAGGAAAAACTGTGCAACAAAGCAGGGGAGGGGCTTGTATTGACTGAATGTGGACAGACTGTGATTGATAGTGTTGCCTTTTTCCCCCTTTGTGCGCTGTGCACAGTAATTACTGTAGGCAGAACCTCATGTTTTAATATATTGTACAATAGCCTCCCTTTTGATTGAAATTCATGTTCATTTGATCTTGACAGCAATGCAAAGTTAGTTTTTTCTGGTAACATTTTTAATAATTAAACAAGCTATTTAAAGCTTGGCATTTTCATTATATTTGCACCAGTGCTATCCATTATTCTGATGATCCAGTGATTCTTTATTAAAACGAAAAATATTACATTCAAATATAAATGTCAGGCATAATTCATAAATATAATGAAAGTCGTATCTGGCTTGGAGATGCAGTCCCCTCATGCATCTCAGTGGCCAGAGATTGTAGCATCCGTTTATGCCGAGCCACCTGGGTGACAATGGATGTGCTCCTAAACCTGATGTGTGCTAACCCTGGCAGTCTCCCTCTGAAGGATATTCTCTATTGCTTTCAAAAGTATTATTTCTCTGGATGGAAACTAAAGAGCAATGCTGTCTCACAGTATTTTTAAGTTGAAATACCTCAATTGTGATAGTCTGGGCCTATTATCCTTGAGGGGCAAGAATGAAAACTGAAAAACCCATTTAATCACACTGTGATTTAGGTGAGGCTGTGATAAACCTTCTGTAAAATGCCATCATTCCAAGGGTTATATGATGTGGAAATATCACAGTTTAAGTTCAGGGCTTAGGCATAGATTAACTCTACCCATTTCATGTCTTTACCCTTAGAAAACACTTTGAAATATTTTCTATAATAAAGGTAAAGAGTCAGAGAGTATTAATTTCCTATTGAAAAAGTAATATTGTTAAAATAGGCCATTCTGGCTGATTCTCTTCTGAGCAGCACATGCTTTTTGTAGAAAATCTCCTGTCCAGACTCTATGTATAGCTCAGGAAAGCCTGTTACACCACCCTGTGCATCTGTGCCTATGTGGCACGGTGTGACTGACATCCTGACAGCTCCTGTGTTAGCAACACAGACGATCCATGAGCCTCTTCACCATCTTGATGTGTTCCTGTGGCTGCAGAAGGGTTTGTCCAGCTGATTCCCTTCAGTGACACAATCCCAGTTTGGTATGTCTGTGGCTGTTTTATCCCCTGTCATTAAGGGGGTGACATACTTATTGCAGCTTACTGGGTTGATGTCACTACTCCCGGTGAATCTCCTCCTGGGCTTTCTGATTATTTGACCAGAGGGAGGAACTGGTTGACAACAATATAACATTTTCCCCCATTTACTTTTCACAAACACTGCTTTTGCCTGAGTTGCACCAGTCAGAGAGAAAATGTCAAACCTTGGCTTCTGTCTGAAGGAAACCTTTCCAGATGGAAGCTCACCTGGGAGCAGGGCAAGAAGTGACCTCATGGGAAAGCAATACTGGCTTTGCCAGCAGTGGAGGTGTCATTGCTCCATCCTTGCACTGTTTTTCTCTCAAGAGGAATGAAGGATTCAAATTAATGTGGTTTCTACTTATATGGAGTCCCAAAAGACTGGAAGCAGAGCAATGGTATCATCTGATATTTTTTACAAAGGGCAGCATCTCTTCGGCTATTTCTTCATTTCCCCTAAATTATTTGACCTCTTGGTTTATTGAAATGACATGAAATGGCAGCTGTGTAAAATTCAGGAGCCAAACTTAAATGAAGAGTTGGTAGTATTGGATACTCTAACAGCCCAGCAGTATTTTTAGATTATTTAAATGATTTTTGAGAACTTTTTTGGGAGCTTTTTTTTCAGATAGCAATTTTTGGACCTCTTTTCCAGCCTGTTTTTCTGCAGACAGATGGATATAGCTGGAGAGAAATCTGCTGAGAATTGTATCGAAATGCTCTCTTTGAGAAATGGTTCTTCCTGGGATTTCCCAGCTCTGGTCTGGTTTTACACCCAACTGTTTGCTCAAAGCACTGCCTATAATGAAAGCCTTCCCCTTAATATCTGGCATGCCAGTTTGGAGTCTGTGTGAGCAGGTCTATGCCTGTGGATCAGTGAGACTTCTTCACAGTCACAGAAAACTTAAACTCACAAGTATTTCCAGAGGGGATTTAAAGAGGGGACAAGACTTTACTTTAGTACATGGTTAATTTTTTTGCTTTTTATTATTATTCTGTTATTTCATTTAAAAGGACCCCCAAAGTTTTGTTATGTCTTTGTTTATTAAGGGTAAAGCCATTAAGACAGTATTCTGGGATATTATTTGAGTATCAATGTTGTTGAAGTGCATTTTTCAATTTACTCTGACTTTGAAGCCATGGGAGCAGCTTTGCATTTGAATCCAATCAAGGAACTCTTGATGTAATAAATAGAACACTAGGAAAAATTCAAGGGTAACAATTGTATTTTCCCCCTTTGACTTTGGATTTTTAATGGGAAGAATAATTTCAGAACATTTTGAGAAATATTAAGTCTTTCCAGGCAAGGGTGCTTTTGCCTATTTGTTTTTTGTGTATTCTTGCCACATAACAGCAGGAGATTTTTAACATACAGCTGAGACTGAAGTATAAGCTCCCCTAATGAGTAAGATATATTGTCAGTGTCAAGTCAAATACAATAAAAAATGAGTGAATAATATGTGTACAAAAATGTACCATATGCCAATTCGTGATGATTTTTATTATCATATTTATTTTTCAACTGATGCCACAGGCAGGCAAGCACTTTTTTACGTTGTGTGATTTTTCTTTGAAATTTCTGTGTTTGCTTTTATTTAGCTGATGCTAATCTGTTTCTAGTTGGATAACGTGTATATATATGTGCAGGTCTATAATGGTATGTACATGCCTGTGTGTGTTGTGAAATTCTTGTGACTATATAATATTGCTTGGTGCCAGCGAGTGCCTCTTCCTCTCCGTGTTTTTGCCTTCCAATCCATGTGCTGGTGTTGAAATGCAGTCCACAACCGAGGCCAAAGGCTCAGTGCCTTACTGGGTGGATATGCCAGGTTCCAGGCTTGATTACTCACCACAGACACTTCATGCCCCTGTACTAAGAACTGAGAATTAGCAAAAGCAGTGTCTGACCCCGTATTTGGGTTTACTGGGAAAGCTTTTATAGTCATTGATGGGAACTGTAGCATACATTTAAAAAAGAAATAAATTCTAATTTTGGCCAGGTTTTGCCATTTTATTAAACTTTCTGGTGCTCAGAATCTCATTGCAATTGTAGCCAGCTTCTATTTGACTATTTCTTCAGCTAAAATTTTTGCTGGTTGAGCAGGTCTGTGATTTATTATGCATTTTTCCCACCCCACCCACTTCTTCCCTCTGCTCTTCTACCCTTCCCACATATGTTTCTTCTCTTCTTATTTCTCAGTTTATTTATTTTCTTTCCAGTGTGCTTGCACACTTTATTGGCTGATTTAGAATTTTAGAAGTCTAACTGAGGAGCTTTATTTGAGTGTCAGATGCAAGATTCTTTAAGATGATTCAGTTTTGAGAAGCTTATCTTCATCTTTAGAAAGAAGGTTTGTAAAGACATTGTAAAAATGGTAGCCCAAGCTTCAAGTCACTTTAACAACTCCTTTTCAATTTAGTCAGTTTTGAATTAAGTTCACTCAGATACCAGGACCAAAATAATTTCAAGCGCTTTTTACTCATTTGAGTTCAAAATACTGAAACTAGTGCTACTACTTTCTGTATTTACAAGCACTCTGTGAGATTCAAATGGGAAAAAATTTACCACCAATAAGAATTCTAAGGTTCAAGAATGTATGAAAATCTGATGGGGGCAGCAAAGGAGAATGCAAATTTACTAGATATTTCTGAAATGCTTTAAAAGAACTATTGAGTGGAGTGAGGCTTTTATTCTTTTAACCTTGGCCTGTGTTATGTACATATACAAAACTTAAATTGGTTTCCTCTCATTGAACAGTGGCTCTTCATAAAGTACAAAGTGAGTCCTGAGTTGAAAAAATTGTCACAGCACAATGGTCACCAGGGGGCTGGTTCCCTGTCCTGGGTTCAAATTATAGTAATGTAATATTGTGTTCTAGACTTCTTCAAGGTTATGTTATCAGCCATGCTTTTTTCTTTAAATGAAGGGATGCCTCTATTCTAATGATCCTGGATCCTAAGGAAACTTCATTTTCTAACTCAGTTACCCAAATGACACACTAAGGGTAGCATTTAGCTAAACGTAATGCACAGGGGATATCAGAAAATTCTGTAATACAGACTTGAATTAAACAGTAAAAAGTCATATTATATACATCTTCTTTCTGCATATAAATAAATCATGGATTCTGTTACCAGGCTGTGAGGCTTCATTGTCTGCAGTTATGGACTTTTCCTGGCTGGGGGCAAATATAAAGGATGCAGCTATAGAAAAAAAGAAAAGATGGGAACGTGTGAATTATGTATTGAGGTTTCCAAGAGTTCTGCACTGTCCTGGGTTAGTGTAGCTTTTCCTTCCCTTCTTGTGGGAATGATGATTCATGCAGGTGCTGCAGGATGAGCAACTAAATCATTTTAAGTATGTTAATGAAGTATTTGTAAGAGTTATGAAGTATGGGAGGGTTGGTGCAAGAATGAAACAGCTAAAAATATTATTAAATAAAAGTGTGAAAATATGTAATTATCTTCCACTTTTACAGTATTCCCAGGGATTCTGCACATCACTTGCTATGAGAGAGCAACTGTTATGACCTTAGGGCCTGGTTCTGTAAATGTAATATTGCTGGTATAATCCTACTGACTACACTGGCATAACTTTTGGAAGTCTTTCCAACACCTGGTGCTTAATATCCTAATTCTGAAATGCTAGAGCAATACTAAAAAATGACTGCAAGTGCTATTTAGAATGTGTGCATGGTCTTATATATACATGAAATAAGAGGCACAGGTAGCAAGAATTCTTTTCAGTCCCAAGTGACCAAGTATCTGGTTCACCAGCTCCCTGCATTGCTCTTTGCAGTCACCCAAAATCTTGTGCCATGCATCTGCAGTTGTATAAAAATACTTATATTGTACTAAACTTGTTAGTTCGCTTGTTGCCTCATTTTCTTGCTCAGTATTTTGCTCATTTTCACATTCAGGAAAACACTTCCAGCTGTCAAGGATGAGATCAATTCAAAACTCCTAGCAACTGTAAAGCATAAACTTTTCTGATCTTTTTTACCATATGGATTTCAGACCTTCAGGTTCACAATTTTATGTGATTCTTTACAACCTTCAGGGCTAGAAACTTAAATCTGCTTATATGGTATTTATGTTAAATGCTGTGAAACTTGCTGGAATTAAAACCCCAAACTAACTAACTAAATAAAATATGCAGCCCACTATAGATTCACAAGTTCATAAGGTTAGAGAAGAACTGGTTCAAGCACAGGAAATCCTTTCTGTAGAAATGTTAACATCTGAATTATTTCTTTCCAAACTGGAAATGTCTTGGGCTTTTGTGTTGTCAACTGCACTGCAGTTTTATTTTGGTATTTAATATGGGGCCTGCTTGATCTTCTTCTTAGTGGAATTTCAGGGAGTGAGAGCATTTATGCAGAGAATTTTCATATTTTTATTTCTAGAAAATAGCATTTCTCAAAAGGAGAAAAGTTCAGTAACATTATGAAGAAATAAAATTACCTTGCTTTAGTGCTAGGACTTTGAGGGGGCCTGGTCAACCAGCTAATTGACACATCTCAGGAAGGTGAAGATTTGTGAATTTACTTTAGCAAATAAATCAAGATTCAGTAGCCTTCAAAAAACCTCAACTGCCTAACTGGGGAAAGCTGAAAATGTGGGCTCAGAAGAATAACATAGCTGTATTGGGATTTTTAATGATAAAGGCTGCATTAGAATTCAACCTATTGTTGCAATATGCCCCGTATTATATCAGTACCAATGAAAATTTCACTATATGCTTCCTGTGATATGGAGCATAAACTGTCCTTTGTACCACATATGAGGTCTGTGCCTACCTCTGACCTTTCAAGCCTTGCTAATCAATTCTCATCCATCAGGGTATCCACAAATTGCTGTATAACTTGCTAGAGAGGGGAAATTCTCCTCTCATTATGCACAGTACAAAAGGTTTGTCTCCCCCTGGAGCACGAAGGTACTGCTGGAGGCAGGTTACTGAACTAGATGTACAAGTGGACTTGATGTGTTTTGGCATGTCCTAGAATGCCAGCACGAAGGCACCGAGAGAGTCCACACCGGGTTCCAGCATCGTGTTAGGCCACAAAAATGAGTGGTGCCCAATCTGACAATTCTATAACTCTTGCTGTCAGAGCGGTTCTCTGCTGGGAAAAAAAATTGTGGAAGTCGGGGGAGCTATGCCAGAAAAAAGCTAGAAAAAGCTAACGGTGAGTTATATCCATTGAGGAGTATTTTATTTGGCAGGGGATGAATGCCTGTCCCTAAGTGCAGGATTTCTCTTGGCGCCTATGGGAGTGGGGGAAGTCCAGGAAATGCAATAATCTGGCTGTGGGAATCTGAGTCTGCAAAGTGCTCTGTGTTAGGGTGAAAGGCACCTACACAATAGTAATGGGATGTGATGTTAGGATAAATTCTGGATCTTAGAGGAATCTGCTTTTAATATGATGTCCATTGTGTGATATTCAGGGCTTTGACTTTAATGGCTTGTGTTGCTCTAGCATGACATACATTTGGGAGGAAAAAGTCCTCATCCCTAAAACAAAATAACCCCCTAATCCTACAAGTTCTTAGTGCATAATCAATCTGAGTACAACAGCTTTTTCCTCATGAAGAATTCCTAGATCTGTTTGTTCACAATTTTTGCAGATGTTTATTTGAGTGCAAGCAACACAGTGTAATGAAACAAATGAGTTGGAAGTGTCAGAATGCCCAATTATCCAACTCACTGCCTGTCTATGGGGCTGAACAATGGGAATTACTAGGCATGCTTTACTCATTTAACTTCGTTTAAACTATTCTTGGCATCAAAGTTGCATTAATGTGATAACTTCTGTGTGGCAATTAACAAACTGTAGCAATTGGAGACATTCATAGGGCTGCTGGGGAAGGGTTGCAGAGTGGGCAGTTTAGCTGTTCAGCTACTCTCCTGTTGAACCCAAAAAGAGGAAGGAAAAGATTCAATTCTGGCTTCCTTCTCACAAATCTGAAAAGGAAGAAAAAAATCTACAGGAAATCTGAATAGGAGTTGCTCTATCTCCTCCCAAAAGGACCTAAATTCTCCTTGCCAGTTTATCCCTTTAGCCACCATGGCAATTTCCTCTCCTTACTTGCTCTCAGCTCCTGTGTCATAGAAAAGGACGGGCAAGAGGATATCATTGTCAGGAAAAGGTAGGAGTGAACAGAAAGCAGGTGAGAATCAACTAGGAGAAGGCAGAAAAAACTCATTATATTCAGGAAAAGGACAGCTGGAGTAGTAACTGCAGATGGATCATCAGGGGAATGGAGAACCTGAAGATAAAAGAGCTATTCCTGAGTCTTGCACACTAAGGAATTTTTGAAAGAAGAAACTTGATCTTATGCTCTGAAAGCAGCCAGGCAGGCCCTGTTTTCACAGACATTGTTCCCATTGACTTATATTTAAGTTTTCTTTGAACAGAGACCACAGATTTGAACTCACCTTGTTCAAATAGATGTATCTTTTATACATGCAAAATGTCACTTGACTGTAAATTATTTCAGTCTGCTTTCTGTGCTAAGTGGTAGAATACAAAGTGGACTGAGACACACATTATGTGGAATTCTGTATGATTGTTAATAATAGCTGCCCAGCCATTCTCCTACAATTTTATGGCTTAAAAATAACATTCAGCTGTTCTGGAACAAGAGGCCATTGGAAAAGGGTGAGGGCAGAATCTTTCATAACCTCCGAGTGGAAACAGTAGCCTCTGATCTGTTGGCACAGGAATTACCCAAGCCTATTATTATTCTATAAAAAGTAAATTGTTATTACCATACGTACAGACCTCCATTTGCTGGTGCAGAATCAGAACAGCTCTTTCCTGACAGCCCATGCTTCCTAAAGCTGTGTTGTGTGTGTCATACAAAGGAGTTTCTCGGGGATGGAGGGTAGCAAAAACCACTCATGAAAGGATGATCACCTACGGTGCATAACTACAAGGGCTTTTCCAGAGGACGTGACCTCCAAAATTCCTATCAGAACTAAAACAGTGCAGCATCTTTCTTACCTTTTTGTAGGGGAGAACAATACATAACCACTCTTGGTGGAAGCACATTTTAGTGGCCAAGCTCACAATCCTGACTCCTGTTCAGCAACATGTGTTCACATAGGAATCAAGAGCAAATGAAGGAGTAGAGAGCTGAGCGCTCTCTAGAAGTAGGGGCATTTGAATTTTCTAGCTTCAGGAGAATTCAAAAATCTTTTCCATAAAGCTTTGTAAGAGCATGCTTGCTTTTGGTTAACTTGAGGCTGAAAACCCAAACCAAAGTCTGTGCTAAAGCACCAGCATTGTCTTCATGTGGGATGACAGCGTGACTTGACAATTTTTGCGTCAGATCACTGAATGGTTTTTTTTCTATTAAACCACTTCCAGAAAACAGTTCACAAGAGTAAATACTAGTAATGAGTAGGCTTACAAAATTGTGACCTGCCAAATTTTGGCAGTTTCCTCTTTTAAAAATCTCAAATTTTCTAGAGATGTTTTTCTGAAAGATGCAAAGTGTGACATGTGCATGGCAACCCAAGGATAAAAGCATGCAGTGCTGTCTGCTCTTGAACAGTGTTGCAGGAGTATCAGTTTGTGCAGGGGTGTCATGGCTTTCCTGTAGAATTTTAATGTCATACAAGAACATGGGTGCATAAGAGTAATTGCCTAATTCTGCAGCTTGTCCTTATACTGGCATGGGGTGGGTTCGCTTCACTGAGTTCTCAAATCAAATGTATTTTAAGTGTGAGGAAATGGCTCTTTATGTTCATATACTGTATGAAGTACTTAATCATTCATAGCTGAAAATTAGCTGAGTGTGATTATTCACCAAGGTACATTAACAGCAGCTGTTGTTTTTTACTGCACTCCCACAAGAGGAAAAAAATGCTGGTCCAAAATCTGTGCAGAGCTTTTAAAGTCACCTGGGTGAATATCTAGTGGAAAATGGACCAGGTCTTTCTGCTTGCACTGACAGAGAAAGTCTAGTTTTCAAATCCTGCAGTAAAATTGAAAGATGAAAATGTTTCTTGGGCTGTGTAGCATAGAGGCCAGCTCCCACTCCTTCTGTGGTCACTGTGCCTCTGTTTCTAGTCTGGATGGTAGAGAGCAAACACTATATACCTGTTCCCCGGGGAGGAAGAGAGATTGAGCTGGTGTCCTCTTAATTCCAGGACAGAAGCCAAACATTGTTGCAAACAATACTCAGGTCTGCCTTTGAGTTCTCTGCTGCCTTGATCTGTGTACCAAAACTCAGAGGAGATGCTGTGATGATACCAAGCACTGGTCTAGTGAGTGCTCGTACATTTTCAAAGAGAGACGGTCTTTGAAAATGCTTTGGTAGAAACAAGCACGTTAATATTCCAATCACTTATTTTTCATAGTTACAGTGGAAGTTGAAAGCAAAGAATGTTTTAGAGGTCAGTCAGTCCATCCACCTGCCCCAAGACAGTGCTGATACAACCAGTGTATTTCTGACAAGTGTCCCTATAGCTGTTCTTAAAAGGCTTAAATAATGGTGATCACAAGATCTCTGCAGGCCAACTCTTCCAGGACTTGGCTATTCTTACCACTAGAAGAAAGCGCTTCCTGAAGTCTAACCTAAATCTCCTTTGCTGCCGTCTCAGCCTATTTCTATACATACAAACCTCAGCCTACATGGAAAAGAGCTTATTTCCTTTCTCTTTCTAGCAGCCCTTCTCTATATTTGAAGATCATTATCGCATCTCCCTTCAGACATCTTTATTTTTAGACTAAACAACTCTGCTTTTCCCAGACTTCTCTCCAAGGATAGATTTTGAGACCTCTGGTGATAATTCTTTTCATCTGAAATCCTTCAAGTTGGCCTGTGTTGTTCTGGTATTAGATACTGCACCCAAATCCGGCTGCAGTGCTCCAGCTGTGGGAGCCTTACTGCTTCTGAGCAGAGCAGAAGGTTTACTTCAGCTGTCTTAGGAGCAGAACTCCCCTCTATACATCCCACTTTGATATTTGCTTTCTCTCAAAAGCAAAGTATTCTTGATTTCCATGCAGTTTATGATCCATTATGATTCCCAAATCCTGATCTGAAGACCCACTGGCTCTCCAGTTGTTTCCTCTCTTATGTCATTTGTTAGCTGCACAGATATATAGATGTTTATATATATATATATATATGTATATGCAGTCATCACATTTCATAGTCTGCAGATCCATACTTGCTGAAGTGCATCCTCGTTTTGCTCAGTTTTCCCTCTGTGTCAAGATTATTTAACACTAAATCTCTTCCTCTAAAGAATCTGTTGTACTTTTTCACCTTGATCCTCTCTTCAAGCCTGGTGTTTTCTCCTTGACCCTACCAGATTATTAATGAAAATACTGACAACTCGCAGAATGAAAACAGGTTTCTGCACTTAATTCATCTTTCCTATTTGGCAATGAAGCAGTGCTTGTATGATTTTTCAAACAGTCATGTACCAAACTGTAGAGTTTCGCCTATACCTTGGTTGATTGTCTTGTTTATGATAAATTTGTGAACAAGTGTCTCAATAGTTACTAAAGTCAAGACCTGGTAGAGCCACTGCTTTTTCATACTCCATAAGAGCCATGATGCTATGGGATAAATTGTTTGTAGGATATGTTCTGTATGTGAGTCATTTATGTTTGTTTATAACTTTCATTGTCTGCTTAATTGCTACTTGGAAATGTTTTAATTGCATTCAATATCTTTTTGGGATTTGAAGTTACTTTGATTAATCTGGGAGTCTACTCAAGGTATTTATAAAAGTCAAACACGTTTTATCAAGATTTCCTGCATATGTTTCTCTGGATGCAAATATGTATTTGTCTATCCATCCACTTGCATTTTGTTGTGAAGATGCTTGTGGGCAGCAGGACCTCTGCTTAACATGTACTTGATAACTAGTCCCAAATTTCAATGTACTTGTCAGCTAGCTAAAAAAATTATGCAGACTGGCTGACCTCCCTATTTGGCAACCTCTTGAAGCTAGTTTATTCAGGCCACAGGGGATGTTTTTGTTTTCAGTGCTTTGGGATAATAGGCTTCTCTTCCTCAGTTAGGCAAGAGAACTGTTCAGCCTAACTAGGGTAAGAAATGGAATGTAGTTACAGCAGGCAGGTTTATGCTTAGGTTTTTGAATCTATGACACATATTCTGCCTTGATTTTGCACTTTGTAAATGTACAGGAGCAACTGAATGACTGAAACTTCAAAATTTACCTTGCTTTTGGAGCCTGTATCAAACTACTGCTGGTTTGGTTTAGGCGGTTGAGCACGTTTGTAGCAGGTTTTTTCAAGGTTACAAATGTGTCAGGATCTAGCTATGGCAGCTTTGTTCCTGCAGTTTTGTTCTCATGGTGATATAGCTGTCACTTCAACAACATTTTGACATCTAAATTTTTTTCACCAGTGACCTTAGTTGTACTAAGTGATTACATTCTATCTTCAGTGATGAGCAGACTTTAGATGTAATTCCTATTAAAACCCAGCCTCTGTCTCTCTGCCCTTCACACTGCTTCAAAATCACAAGAGCAGAGCAACATCACTGTAGCAAACTTGGCTTTCCAGTTCTAATCAGGAACAGTGCCTGTGTGAAATCAATGTCTCTTAGTCTAAGTAGATCAGTTCAGAAACATTTCCTTTTCCTATTGGGTTTGTATACTTTTCCCAGATTAACTGGTTTATCTTCTATGTTTAATGGGGGAGTCACTAGCAGTTCCTACTTGTAAATTGCTTAAAACTTTCCATTAGAAAAGATGGTTGCAGCCTTTCCTTTGAGAAGTTCCTGTCTTTTTCCTGTTTTCAGTGAGTGATCATATGTAGCATTAAGGATGCCCTTTGGCTAAGGAAATGCCTTTTTTTATTATTTTTTTTACCCTATTGCATAGAATGACATCCAACTTGTCCTGCAATATCAAATATTAAAAAATGCCACCTCACTTTGTTGCCTTGTGTGCTCCAAGAAGTGCTGGCAGCCCACCAAAATCACTATAAAGTCTGAAGCCATGCTCTCACTTGTGCTAAAACTGCAAAAGTGAGAATGGTCTATGAGTCCCAGAAAGGTTATAGTTAAGTGGTTAAAAATAACTTCTTGCTTTCCAGCGTGAAGAGAGAAACTCCCTCTCCCAATGCAGGTTTCAAGCAGCCTGTTTCTCATCCTCCTCCATTGTACCCTTGAGGGCTAGAACTTCTTTAGGAGTGACAGGGCCTTGCTCCTCCAGCTGGTCCTTATCTTGGGGAAAAACCATGCCAAACAAGAATGTCCAAAAACTCATCCCCCATTCAGCCCATGCACTCTGGAAGAGAAGGTCCTGTGGTGTAGAGGGCAATGGTCTGCATAGTCACAGAGGTGTGGATTGCACCTGGCCACTATAAAGCCAGCCAGTGCAGCTGCTGGCCACCTTTACAAGCTGAGTAAGCATTTCCTGAATGCAGTGGAGGAGGGTGGCTGGGTGAAAGGATGTCTCGAACCTGATCCACATTACCAAAGCAAAGGTATCCTTGCTGCCTTCTCCAACAGGTTCTGGCTCTCTGAAATGGCTCAAAATTACCTTTTCAGTCCCTGGTGCCTCACATGCCCCCAGAAACCAGCTTACTCCTGTTGTGCATCACCTGCCAAATCTAGTCTGGTGCTCCCAGCTGAGCTAAAGCTGCTGGTAATTTTAAGAGACCCTGACTAAAACCTAATGCTTCATGATAATTACAGAGGCAGGGAGTTCTGGTGATTACTCTTGCCTGCTGATACTGTCCTGTGTGCAAGGCAATATGAATTTCACTTCCAGTACATGTTCAGATATGTAAACCTTGTGCAAGTGAGTCTCTAAGTAGTACAACCAAATTTCAACCCCAAATCCAACCAGCTCTGAAGATTGCAGAATCAACCACTGTGACAGCAAAAAAGTATTCCTGTTTAACTTTTTATTCTAGCCAAGATGGGAACATACAATCCACAGTGAATTCTGTCTCCTTGCACTCTGTCTCCATGCCCCAGGTATGTGTTTCCTGTTATTGTTGGAGGGAAGGAAAAAAGCCCCAGCATATTGAATTTGCCACACTTCAAGGCAGCATGTTTTGAGAAACTTCCAAAACAAAAAGTTACCACCAGTCTCCAGCACTCCCTCACAGCTGGAGAGGACCATCAGGGCTTAAGGAGATGCCATCTGTGCAATTTCAGGGCCAGAAAGGTCTTAGAAAGTGTTAATGACATTCCCTAAAATGTCTTTACTATGGAAAACTTCAGAGCATCTGTCATTTGTTAATTTTAACAGTGGGAATATCCTGCAGAAGAAAAATTCAAATCTTAACCTGTTGTATTGGTTAAATATGGATTCTCTGGCACAAGTATCTGTTTTTCAGTATTTGTGTGCCCTGCTAGGGTTAAGAAATACAACAGCAATTAAAGTAGATGCACTCTGATAACCTGCTTGTGCATCAGTGCTATTAATATCCATCTATCTTTCTGGCTAGTTTCAAACAGGAGACCAAAATAATACCCCACAAAATGCTGAGGCAATACCTTGCATCATGAACTGCTGTGACTGTAATGAAATCAGACTTACACTGCTTCATTTTATGAAATGTATTTTGTCAAGCTCTTGACAATGCCCCCCTGTTATTGGGGGTGACCATGTGTTCCTACAGTGTAAAGCAGCCATTGCCATTTGTGTCTCAACTTGTCCAGCATTCCCACGTCTTTGAATTTCCTGGCACTTTAACTCACTCGATAAATGCACCTTTCTTTTCTTCCTGAATCAGACACAGCTATTTCCCAGTGGTGATAAACCTGAAGAAACATCCTAAAAGCTAGATAGATACATCTCTCTCACATTTATTGTGGATGTAAAATACTCTGCAAAGAATATAAGCTGCTGTCAGGCTTGTAGCCACAAGATGGGTGTTTTTCTCACATATGTATCCATTTCTTTTAATAATGAATAACGGACTTTATATTTAAAAGCAATGTTTCTATGAATGTGCTAGATTGTGCTATATTTCTTTCACATGAGTATATTCCCATCATGGCAAACTTCTCACAGAGCTTGCCTTGGGGGCTTTTGTTTAAAGTAATGCACTTTAATGAAAAAGAGCTGCTGAAATTTGTCAGCTTCTTCCAG
Source organism: Chaetops frenatus (assembly GCA_013400775.1). Lineage (NCBI taxonomy): Eukaryota > Metazoa > Chordata > Aves > Passeriformes > Picathartidae > Chaetops > Chaetops frenatus. Next base: position 34,587 of record VZTR01011438.1, read on the forward strand.
CATAATTGCATTTTGGTGGTGGTTTAAAAAAATCTTTACCCACTTTGTGATCTTCATGCTTGTTCCAAAATCCCCCTTCATTTTTAAAAGTGAAAAGATATATGTCCACACATATTACCAAAAGCCTTAAAACTGCCTTGGACCTTTTGCATGAATAGTCTCATTGAAGCCAATGAATAATAGAGGTAGACTTCAGCTGTGTGCAATTTTCAAGCTCAGGCTGTAGGGTAGATTTCAAATATTGCAAGCAATTTAGAGAGATACACTTTGTGTGTAGTTTTCAAAGCCAGCCATATATTTTAAGGTCTTAATATCTAATGAGAAATGCATGATACTGATACGAAATTGACAGGAGATGATTTTGGAAATTATCAGCTTTGACTCAGTGAAGTAGAGATGTCTTTGGAAGTGTGAGGACAAGTGGGTGAAGTACACTTGTACTTGTAAAGGTACTGGAAAGTGAGTATGTAAGTTCTTGTATTTTTTTTTGCATTTTTCTTGGGAGAAATTCAAGTCCTCTGGCACCAGGCAGATAGGCGTGGCAAACTGTATGACTGCGGTGATCTGTGATCCACAGGTTCTTCATTGTTTCCTCTTCTCCAAGACACTGTATGGCAGACTAACTGAAAAATAATACTAATTTCTGTAAGATTTGCTCCCCTGTAGCAGTGACAGTAAGGGGCTGAGTGCTGAAAAGTGAGAAAGTATTTAAAGGGGAATGGTGTATCCTTCAAGACAGACACAGTAAGCCATGCTGGATGCAAGGTAGCCTCTGGGGTGCTGCTGAAGTGTGTTGGAGCTTGGAGGAGATGTACCATCCTGTGGGGCTGCACAGGTGTGCTCCTGCAGCCCAGGCTGCACAGGTGTGCTCCCACTAATCAGCTCTGCACTGAGCCAGCACTGAAGGCAAAGGTGACCTGCAGCACAGTCTTCTGGGAACAGCTGGTATGTAACTTACAGGAGACAAGAACAGGGTGTGCCACACTTTGTTCTGGAAAATGCTTCCTAGCTGCAGGCAATGTGCTGGAATTACAGACAATTGGTTCCTGTGGTTTTGAGGAGCTATCTAGTAATCAGGTCCTTTTCAAATCAGGCTAGCTTCTCTTGTCTTCTGAGTATCTCGATGAACCCTGACAGATACAAAGTCAATAAGGTCATCAGAAATCATAATTTTTGGAGGTGTATGTTAATTTATGAATGCTGGTGGAAATCTGAAACTAGAAAGGTATCCACACACATACTCAAGAAATAGAAATGCAAAGTGAAAATATTCCCTCTGAGACTTACTCTACAAATGTTTCAGGCTACATCAGACTGGCCCATGCAAGAGGGTTATTATAGAATCATGGAATAGGCTGAGTTGGAATGGACCCATCAGGATCATCAAGTCCTGGTCCTGGGCAGGACATCCCAAGAATTACATCATGTGCCTGAGAGTGTTGTGCAAATGCTTCTTGAACTCAGGCAGGCTTGGTGCTCTGACCACTTCCTTGGGGAGGCTGTTCCTGTGTTCAACCAGCCTTTGTGTGAAAAACCACATCCAGCCTAGACCTTCCCTGACACAGCTTCATGTTTCCTGGGTGAGCCTCGCAGGATCAAATGGTCCTTCCTGGCACAGAAGCAACAAAAATGAACAGCAAATGAAATGTCCAGCCTCACCATATGAACACACGCTCTTCCATACCAGAGATCAGCATCTGTTTTCCAATGGCAGGCCTTGCTCAATGGCTGTCTCAATTATTTGGCAACATTTTAAGGTGCCCCTAATAGTTGACTGCAAACCTAACACTTGGTCTCTGTTTCTTACTCCATACTGTTCTAGACAAGCAAGTATTTCCTCTAGAGCCTGGACTCATTTCTCTGTAGGGATGTCCCAATTTTCACCAAGCAGCACTTACATGGTGTCAATCTAATGGTTCAGCAAAGAAACACATTTTAGAGGTTATCAGAAGCCTGTAGGAACACTGTAATCTATGTAAATTCTTCTTCAGTAGGAGGAAAATTCTTTCAATACAAGAGTAGGATTTCTGCAAATCAGTACTCTTTTTCCTTAATAAATCTTTAGGAGTTGAAAAAAATAATTTGCACCTTCAGAAAAACCAAAAAAAAAAAAAAAAAAAAAAAAAAAAAAATCAAGCAACCCCCAAAACACCCTACAAAAACCCCAAAAACCCAGCTCCTTTTAGAACATGTCCTGAAGTAGTGAACGAAGCTACAAAGAGCCAACATTTTTGTTATTGATTCACAGCAGATGTTGCAGTGATGAACAGAAGCTAATTAAAGTGGAGTCTGGTCTTCAGTGGCATCTTCAGTGCTTTTTTCTCAGTTGGATTATGTTGTTTGTACTTGCTAGTAGCTCTTCAGAAACGTTCTCAGCTTGTTGGGAAGACGCTTTGTCATAGAGTAATTTCTGGTTTTTTTCTTCTGCCGTGTGGTGTCCATGCCACCTTATTCCGCTACCCATTTTGGAGTGTTACTCCATATGGGAAACAGGCAGGTAAATGCTTCCTTCCCACACAAAATGATTTCTAGATTAGCTGGTTTTGTAGCTCCCATGTAAATGTTTAGTGGAGCTCTCAGGACTTTTTTTGAATTGCAAGTAGTATACAAACTGAGTTTTTCGGTAGTTGAAGTGTGACTAATACTTGTTTTACATAGTTCAAGTTGATGATTACAAAGTATGAAGCTTGGTTGAATAGAATTTAGTACCTAATACTCTGCAGAGTTTGTTTTCATTTTACATTTAATCAATTGATTTTTTCCTTTAATGGATTCTCTTTGAAATTTTATGTTTGTACCAACGTATAGACTTCACTATTGCTATGTTGCATTACCAAGGGCAATATAGATTTAAATCACTTCATGATAAAACTTTGCATAATCTGCTCATACAAACTAATTAAATGTCAGGTCATTGTAATATAGAGCTCATACCATCACCATGGGTCACTAGAAACAGCAATTAGTAATTCATGTGTAATCCAGTTAAATTCAAATTAAGAAAAAGAATGTCAAGTCAGAGTTTTTTTCCTAATTCCTAGTTTTATAATTTTGTACAGGTTGATGGGGGCACTTAAACAGAGAGCTTCAGAATTGGTTTGTAATTTAATTTGATTTATACTGCTCGAGCATTGCTTTTAGGTTGTTCCTACCAGTGGTCATATGAGTGCTTGTACTTAGGAATTAATTAACTTTAGAACATATACATATTTTGAATATGTTAATCCTTCACTAACTATACTGTTATTTTATTGATGGATATTTAATGGTTTGAAGGACCTCTGCATTCAGCTTTTGCAAGCAGAAAGAAGTGGCAGATTGTTAGGTGAACTATCCAACTCATAAAAAAACTAAAGAGCACAATGGTAGAAAGACACAGAGGTTGTGCACCCTGCCTTGTGCTAGGTAAAGGCAAGTGAGGAGGCAGGAGAGTGCTTTCTTCCACAGCTGCCTGGTGGAGCAAGGGCTCTGTGCTGGGAAAGGCCCAGCTGGGGCTCTGTCCAGCTCATTCTCTGGTTTGTATCATCTGGTGCCTGCGGGAAAATGTCCTGCAGGACGCTTTGTCTTACCCTGCCACGTGAGATCCTGTCTCTGCAGCCAAGGACTGGCCAGCTGCGGTCAGGGTGTCCTCAGTGTAGCACTCAGGCTCCTGTAAATCCACTGCAGCAGAGCAAAATCTCCTCTGCTACAGTCCTGCTTTTTTCAGTTAGAGCTCCAGATAAGAAGGGCATGCTCAGCACTAGGTACCATCAACTTGCTCTCTGTATAGTTTGTATAGGATTTTTTCCTTTAATTTTCCCAGGTATATTTGGATGCGGGCTTCTTAGCATTTGCCTTTCTATGGTTAAAACCTCATTAGGCTCCTATCATATTTCAAACTAAATAGAATATCCTGACTAAAATGTCAGTGACATTCTTGTAATGGCTATGTCTGAAAGAAACTAAAATACTGGTTGTAATTTATTTATATAGCATGCAAAGGTCTTAGGTGATTTAGAGAGAAGTCTAAAGACAAACAATCATTCTGATCATGTAATGGCATGTTCTCAGATTATTTTAGCTTCATCAGAAGACTTTTAATTGGTGTGAGCAGTGTTGGAGCTGGATTAAAAGTCACAGTGTGATGATACTCACTCTTCCCAGACCTGTTCTTTAGTACTGCTCAGATCCATACAAAACCAGTCACTGATTTCACTGGGTGTTTTATGAGATCTCTTGTGCATTGTTTTCTCACTACAAGACTCTGTTAAAATCTCTTGAAAAAAAGATACAAGGAGCAGTATATTCCAGGGCACTTTTATTGTGATGTGTCTCAAATTTAAGTATCTAACTTCAGTTTCCAGTTTAAGAAGATTTGGCCTTTTTTACTTTTTTTTTCCCCTTAACAAAGTGAAAATTCAAATGCTAAATTACAATCAGCCAAGCCTGTCACTGCTAAATTAGGGATGACAAGTATACCCTGCTCTGCGTAGTTCCAGAGAGATGTTTTCAGATATGAATTTGGCTTTTAAGAAAGGCATGATTTCTTTGTAGCTTTCCTGTCACATTCACTTTGTAATACAGTGATTACTGAACATTCAAAAACAAGTGGTTACCCCAAAATATTTTTTGCACTCAGTTTATTAGTCTGTGCAGCACAGCTGTGTTGGTAACCTGTAATAGTGCAAAATACTGAAAACTTGAATGGCAGAATCAGATAAACATAGAGATTAATCAAGTGCTGTGCTAATCAATTTTTTATATTTAATTAAAGTATTTTTCTTTGGAAAGTTGCTTTGAGAGCTGCAAAATTTCCATTCCTGTCCCAGCAGATTGATACCAAACCCAACTAACGCACTAGCCAATGGTACAGAGAGAGGGTGGGTGGGTGTCACAGGGAGCTGGAGCTGCCACAGCTGAGCATGGAGAAAACTGGGATACACTCATGTCTCTTCTTTTCTGGACTGATGAATTAGTAAATATCACACAGGGCTGCATTGTATATCAGCTGAGATCCTGGCCTTGTATTTTGGAGAAAAGAGGGTGTTGAAAAGAGGGAGAGAAGAAGCAATGGAGAACCTGGAGATGGGAAGCTGGCACACTACCAAGAGCAGTCCTTGCTTTAGTGGAGCTGTATTTAAGTACTGCTGTGCTCTCTGCCATTGTTTCACAAAGGCAGTCATGCTGAGTTCATTAAGATGACTTCAAAGGCAGAGATCTCCCACCATCTATTATGCAAGAACTACAGCAAGTCTGCTGCTCATGCATGTAGAGGAGTGGTAGTGGGTATTTTGTTTTCCACTTTAAAGAGTGAATTCAATATCATTTATAAACCATGAAGTCAATAAGAAATGTGAGGAATGTCACTGGCAATAAGTCTGTTTTAGGGTAAATATCTCTTGGTGTCTTTAAAGGTTATTTTAGACAGTACAGAGTTTACAGAATCTCAGATGGGAGAGTTTGCTGTCTTTATGTACATTAACAGACAATGGCATCAACTCCCTTCACACTGATGTTGACAGAAAACTCTACCTGGTTTTGAATACTCTGATTTGTTTTCTAAATATAGTCTTAGATCAGATCTGCCCTGCAGTGGCTGCAGGATTTCCCATTTACCTCACCAGGTAGGTGTGTGCAACTGTGTGCAACTCGTCCCAGGAAGTTAAAACACAGGGAAAGCCAGGCACAGCAATCAGGCACCACATGGTTGTCCCCTTCCCCTCAAAATACTACCATGCTTTATAATTTTAAGATAGATACATTTTCTATTTGCTTGTCACTTTGAATCAATTTGTTTTCTACTCATAACTGGTAATATTTTAGCTTTTATTGAAAAAAAAAAAGAAAAAAAAGAAATAAGTTGTTTTGGTTTTTTTCCCATGGAATTGCATGCCGCTGAATATGATGGTTCAAGAAAAGACAGTGAATGTTAAAATAAGTAGGTAGAAGTGATCACTATGAAGTGGCCATGAAAGAAAGCATGTTTTCTCATGGGCCATTTAAATGTTTGGGGATTTTTAGTTATGAAAGAAGTCCTGTCAAAGGAAACATATTGAAGTGACTTGGTCTGCATGGGAATGTGAAAGTGAATGAGGATAAATTTAAAATCGAATTAGCTGTGAAACTAGGGTGCTTTCATCATTGGTAACAGATGGGTCAAAATAAAGTGCAAGTATATTTAAGATCTGATAGGTTAAGTTTGTCTGTTACACTTACCCTGTAAGTGTAACAGCTCAGAAGCAGCCTGATCTCACTCGTGCTGCACCAGCTAATGGAAATGCCAGGATTAATTGTCTGTGCACTCATATAATGACATGAAGCTGCTTGTATATAGTGAGCAAATAAAAACAACAACGACAAGCGACATAGATGTTTCTTCTGAAGAAGGGTGCATATCATTGTACCAGCTTACACAGTGAGAAGGAGAAGGCCACTGATCTTGGTTTCTGGAGATGTTACAACAGCCACATCACCAATAAACTCCCTTGGTGTCCCCCCCAGGGTGATATCTGCAAAAGCTGTATTCCATATGTTGTAGTTCATGTGGGTGCACTTAGAAAGCAAGCACCCACAGCCATGCAAAAATAAAGCACAAATTGGTGTTTTCTGACTGCGTGTCTCTACGAATTTAGCCCTACTGACAGAACGAGTATGCTGCCATTTCAGTTGGGTTTTTGGGGGAAGATCTGTGGCTACGTATGGAGACACTAGTGAATACTAGTGAAATAATACTAATTAATAAAAATATCCATTGCTTTTTGTGGACAGCCAGAGGAGTTGCCTTTGTGCAGACCAGTACTACCTCTGTGCCCATGGAAACAGCATCCATTAAAAAGAAAACTGCAAAATTCTTTTGTGCATTAGCAGGAGCATAGAGGGAATGAGAGGGTGGTTGTAATAAATCCCTTACCTTTTTACATTCCTCCCTTTCACTTCGGTAACTGCAGCACTGAGAACTTTGCGTTTCAACTTAATTCTACATCTGTTCACTTCTTTCTGCCACTGCAGCTCTGAGGCATTGGACTCAAATGTTTCCCAGGGCTCCTGCTAGGGAACTGCATTTCCAAATGTGCTTTATGCAAGCTTTCTTTATAACCACAAAATCCTACATGTCAGCAGGTGGACTCTGGGAACACAGACTTGCTTCCCCAGCATAGGAAACACCAGGTTGCTTAGATGTGAGAGGCAAAGCCACATCACGTGCAGAAAAGATACTGAAAACACTTCTTTTCATGGCAAGCAGCATCACTGCTTGTGTTTCCTCCTTGAAAAGCAGTTCATTTAAACTGCCCTGCTTTGTTTCCATAAATGTAATCTACAGAAGTAATGATAAGCCAAGCAAGCTCTAAGGGTCCTGGCACCATCAGGTTCTTTAGGATTCATTGTAGCAGGGGAGAACATCTGCAGTCTGAAGCTCCAGGAGTCTGGAACGGAATACTATCCTGTGTGTTTAACTGGCAATTAACTATTTTTAAATAAATGCCTCTCTTATTTGTTAACACTGAGCAAGGACAAGAAAAAAGAAAACATGGTCTCACATGGCTTTAGAAGAGACCAGGCCATTACTCCAAAATCCTTGTTTCTTCAGGGATGCCTTTTCCCCTCATTCCTAAATGTGTCTTTTTGATGACTGTGACATTTCTAGCAGTCAGGATATATTCGTCCACAGTCCTGGATGTGAGCTGAAATTGTTTGAGATTCAGAGAAGCTCATCATCCTGCTGTCTGCCTTAAGTATGTGGTGGTGGGCAACCTTTCATTATATGTTCCACCAGGGAAAAATCACACATCCCCTCCCAGCGACTGACAAGAGGCACTGAAATCTCATCTCTTTCTGCTCTCCATCACCCTGCCTCAGCCCATCAGCTAACTGACAGATGGGACATGGTCCTGATGTATAGGTACTGGGAGATTAAAGAACAACTCCACAGCAAAATAAACCCGTAGGACAAAAGTAGCTTTTAAAATGACCTCAGGAGATGTGTCAGTCAGCACACAGTATGGGATTTTCTCAGGTAGGAATTGCGTTTGTGGATTGTGTGTGTTGTTTAAACTGTGAAATGCCCTACTGCCAACCATTTGCCAAGCTGTTCCTTCCTGAGATGAAGGAGGGAGCTGGATCTAGGGCTCCCTGTGTACATAAATAGAGATTATAGATCTGTATCTACAGTTATCTGTCTATTTACCTGTGTATGCCGTATGCCTTTTTAAAATGACACTGGCTAAGTTTTGTGTAAAGTGGAGCAGAATTCTCCTGTGATGTTGATTACAACACACACTGTGCACATTCCTTATTTCCGGGGAACAATGACTTAACAAGTTGTTGAAGCAGAGAGAAGCACATGGGTCTTGCTTAGTTTAATGGCCAATCACTTTTGTCAAAAGTGCAGATAAGGGAGCCTCACCCCCAGCAATTCCTGTAACAGAAATCGGAACAAAACTTGACTCTGGACTCTGTGAATTCTGATCTCAGTGTGGGAGTTGTGCTTGCAGGAGAGTGGTGGATTCAGTCCTTTAATACAAAGGGCTTTGCCATGGTCTGCCTTTCATGCCCTTCCTCCCCACCTAAAGGGTAGAATTTTAGCCTAGGATTATTTTTTTTCCTATGGAGATGAGCAACTTGTGTTTTGTGACTTTTTAAAACCCAGAATCAGAGGCCTTCACTGCTCTGCAGTGAATCAAGCTCTAGTGAAGCACTGAACTGGAGTGTGTGCAGGAAAGCAACAAAGTGTTCCATGAGGGCAGCTTCCTTAACTAGCATCGCATAAAGTAACTCTTGTTTATCTGAGGATGGCTGATTTGTTGTGCCACTCAAGTTTATAGATATTTGGGAAAATGAGTCTTTCATGGGATGGTTGTTTCTTTGTTCCTTACATGCAAAATCATTTGTGAGACTGTGATTCCATGTGAGACACAAACTTCAAGCTGGGGTATTTTGGCTACCTACAGTGCAGGAGAAGGGGGAGAAAAGAGCTGAACTCAATGTATTCACAGGTGAACTCTCAGGTGTTCATAGGGTGTTGCACAAAGCAGATCTGTATGCTTGGCTGAAAACCAAGTAAACCTTTTGATTGCTCTGAAGTGATTTACTCTCAAGAAGAAAACTTGGCTAATTTTTCAGCTATCAAAAGTAGCAAAGACTCCTTCAGAATTTCCCATTTGAAATTTTTACCTTTTTTGGTCTCTTTAGTGGCCTATATACTTATAGACTGTGTAGCACAATGCAGTTTTGAATGGTGAGAGAAAGAGGAAAAGAGATTTTGCAGCAGCTGAAGCCACTGAAGAAGTAGAGACAGACTTCTCTTTAGATACAGTGGGAAAAGCTGGAGAAGGTCTACAGTGGAATCTAAAAATCGGTCAAGCCCCATGTTTAGGTCTTGATCTTTCAGTCAAAGCAGCCAGTCTTCTGGTGTCAGATCTGTAAGGAACCACTAAAACACCTTTTGGGGAATCCCATCTCTTCTGACAGCTGTGGGAGATAAGGGGTTACCCTTCAGGTCACTTGTTGAGAGGGGACATGCCTTGGCTGAACAATGATCACTTGCAGTCTCTGGGCCCTTATTGCTGCCTGGGCTGGGCAGGAGGGAAGGTGTCAGAACAGGGACAGCCTTGTGCTGCAGCCAGGCTGAGGTCTGCCTCTCCCATACAGGAACCAAGCCCTTGGCTTTGGGCTAAGCAATAGAGGCAAATTTATAAGCAACTGAAAGCACTCTGGAAAGGAAATAGATATGATTTCATCTACCATGGCATGCTGTAGAGGGCTGAATTATTAAAATGCATGAGAGTTTCTCTTTTGAGCCAAATCAGGAGCTGCGGTTCTTCTGTGATCTGAGGCCTGGCAGTCGGTCAGATTTTTGCTTTCAGTGTACAGTAAGTACAAGATATCACTGCACCTACTTTCCCTTGGTTTTCTGAGGTGAAGATTGGCCAGGTGCCTCCTCCTTGTGGCTATCTCTAAGTTCTGGGGTCATGCAGGCTGCACCCTGAGACGACTCTGCACGGCTCAGCAGGAGCAATGCCCAGTGGCCACTTGTCCTGGAAAAGTGGTTGAAAAGTGAGCTTGGGTGATTTTCATTGCAGTTCTTAGGCACAGGAAAACAGACTGAAATGTCTGCTCTTCCCAGACTGTGCTGGCTACTAGTGAAGGGTAAATAACGCAGAAGATGATCAGTGAAACTGCTGTGATTGACAGAACAGAGTAGGCAGTACCTTTATGGTACCTGTCAGGCTTTACCATTGTGTAAAACCACAGTTGAGACTTCAGCTAAATCAAGACCAGATCTCCTCCCTTAGGGAAAGACTTAAGGAAGCTGTTCAGTCATGAAGCTGTATTTCTTGGGGCTTTCATCAGGTTCCTCCTTACTAAGCAAATGCTCTCTTGCTGAGTGTGTGGGTGTTGGGTTCCAATGGAGTCATGAGGAAATGAACAAAAAACATAGAAGGGCCAAGGCATGAAGGGCTTGTGCTCCTGGCAGGCTCAGAGATCTTTTTTCCTTTGTGTAAACACTCTATCCCCTTCCAGTACTCTTCATCCCAGTTTTCTGGCAGTAAAAGTCCATAAAATCATGCTGGTAAACAAGGCATCCCCAAGTACTGCCTTGGTGGCCATGCGTGACCATGAGGGACTCCATGTGTGGTCACCACGTGAAAACCTATCATTTCAAAGAACTGCAAATATAATCCTTTCACTGTAGCTGGAGCTTTGACAGTTTACTGGAGAGCCTCACACGCAGCTCCTGTACACTTGTTTGAGAAATGCTGCCCCAGGCACCTCTCATCTGGCTCTTAATTTCCTCCTCAGGAGACAAGGTGTGAGTGTGTGTGAGAGAAGGTGTCGGGACAGCCTGTTTAAAACTGGGGTGGAATCGAGAGCTGGGTGAGGCTTTCAGCAAGCTGCCAAAGAGGGGGTGTATGGAGGGAGCGTGAAGCGCACACAAGGACACGCGCACCCTCGGTGAGCAGAGCAGCATCCAAGACCTGAGGGACCAGCAGAGCTTGTGGAGGCAGGAGGAGCCTGCCCAGCTCCAGTGCTGCAGTGTGAAGCTTGCCTAGGTGACTCTGGGAAGGTGAAACAGGTCATGGCTCTGTGCATATCTTATGCCATGCATGGAAGTGATCTTCCCTGCAAAACTAGATGTATGCTCTCATGCAGGGTGGGGTATCAGCAGGGCTTCTGTCTGTGTTTAATTTCTGAGACATAGAAAAATAATTAATAAGCAGGGTGTTTTAAAATTATTTTATTTTGCATTGAGGATTTTGGAACAAAACTGAAGCCTTTCCTGTCACATTGTTGTTTTCCCAGAAGTGGTGATTAGCAACCATGATAAGTAGCTAAGGCTTTTCTGCAGAGATAGTGTTCTTGGATGCAAAGCACAGCAATTCCCATGTCTGCGCTGCCTGCTCAGTCCCTGCTGCCCAGTGCTGGAGCTGTGATACCGTTTCCACTGCATCCTTCCAAGAACAGCAGTAGGAACATGGATGGCTTTATTCTGTAACCTGTGTATAAGTAGTAACTTCTTCCTTCTGGCATTGAGGTATTTGCCTTTATTCTGCATGAAGCACTTCAGTGGGTTGCTGAATTAATATTAACTCCCAATGGAGAGTACATGAAGTATATTCTTTGTGAAGAAAAGTTGTAACACACTGTAAGCTCCAAAACACTGATGCAATATTTATGTTATTCCACGTTCTACTGGCAGATTTAAGCATAATATTGTAGACTGGCAGGAGACTGTTATGATCTAAACTCCATTATTATGTCAGTGTTTAATTTTAAGTTCTGTTGCGCACAGCAGTGTATCCAGTTACGCTTTTGTGTATGAGTCTCCTTCTAGGAAGCAGAGCTATCAGTGGTAGTGACCTAGACTGAAAGACATAGCGTTTTCTTCTCCCTCAGAGTAAACCATGTATGGTTTGGGCTCTATAATCTCAGTAATTTATCCAAAAGATGTATTTTTGAATTCAAAGGCAGGTGACATATCTCTCACTGGTCCCGTGTTATCTCTTAAGTTCCACACTGAGGTCCCATTATCCCATTTCATTTGGAAGCATATGCAGATATTCCAAGGAGGATCCAAATGTGAAAGACCATTCCTCAAATTGCCTTCAGTTTTATGCAAGGCTCAGTTTTGAATTGCATTATGCTGGCAGAACAAAGTAGCTGCTCCCCCCCAGTCCCCTTATCTTCCCTATGAGAAAGGTCCGTCAGAGCTAACGTGCACTGCTGATGTCTCCTAATAATTAATTTGTTAATTTTTGTACTCAGTGCGCTTGACTTTCTCAGCTCACAGTCTTAAGAGAATGCTGTAAGGTTTATGGGTGATCAGCACCTATGAAACCATTAATTTTTGTCAAGGACTCAGCTCCCACTTAAGCAAGAAAACATCTTTACTTTGAAAATTTGCATACTCAGCATGCTTAGCAATTAGTAGGAGTTTCATGGATAGTTGTAATTGCAAAACTGAATTTCTTGGAAACTGTGGAGCTTTAGATCTCAGTCTTTAGGTGCTTTAGATGTGAACAGTTGCCCATTTCTGTTTATGGTAGCTGGCAGACTGCTGGCTGTTTTGCATGCCTGAATGTTATTTGTCTGGTGACCAAAAATAGGTTGTCCCAAATAGTTGGACTCCTGCTATGAACTGATGAATTCCTGCAGAAGATACTTTATCTTGGTTCCATCAGTACAGATTGCAAGAGCAGTTGGGTTTTACATCTTTTTCCATCACATGGGATGCTCAAATAGGTACTGCAGTCAGAGCTTCAGTCAGAAAGTGAACTTCAGTTTTCAATTTTAAGGACAAATATAAGTTTTTACTTCAATCCTTTATGCTTGGACATCCTTGAAAACTTAATTGTATTTGTGATAATGTAAGCCTACTCAGTAAAAGGCATTTCATCATTTTGGTTTACTTTAAACACAAATTTGTTCTTGGCAGTTAAATATTGAGGCTGAAATTTATTTCAGGCTACCTGGAACAGAAGCTAGACAGAGTTAAAAGAATAAAGTAGGTTTTTATTGAAAGGCCTTCACAGGGTACACCCTGGGTAGCACAAGAGCCTGGCCAAGGCTACACCCAGGATGGATGACCAACACATGTTTTTCAGACAGATGTAAGTTTGGTCCATCTGCATATCAGAAGCCAGTTGTCCAATTACAGCTTCAGGTAGTGCAGTTCCATTCTCCAGTTCAGCCCCACTTCCTCTTTGCTACTTTTCTTAGTTGTTTACATTTTTGGGCTTGGAAAAACAGGCTGTCCTTGAAGTTAGGGCCTAGAGAGGAGTTGTATCGTTTGAATAAAACAGTAGGACAGTAGCTGACAGATTATGGAGTTGTAGAGTTATACAGTAAAGCAGTACTGATCTGGAAAATATAAAAGTTAAAACTTAAGGCATCATTCCCTCCTTTTAGAGGCTTGACAAGGGCTCTACCTTGTTGAGTCTCTATTCTAAATATCTTCTAAATATCTATTAATAATATGTATTTAATAACAGTCAATATCTAACAATAGTAAATATAGCAGAACTATGACTGTAATCATTATGAACAGTTCTTTAAGCACAGAAGAATTGTGTAAATCACGTTCTCAGTACATCAGTCTCTGTTTTTCCAGGAGTGGAGGCCTTCTTAACTCTGGAGTAGCAAATCCAGGATCCTTTTCCAGAAACTTTGACTGCAGTGAGGGTAGTCAGCAGGACTTGGAATGGTCCTCTCCATTTGGCTTGTAGAGGATCACTGTCCCACCACTTAACATAGACCCAGTCTCCAGGATGCAAGGGATGTACAGGTATGTCCAGTCCCATGGGTCTGGATAACATGTTGTAATTCTGGAGCTTCTGCAAAGTGGAACCTAAAGCCATCANGGAACCTAAAGCCATCAGATATCTCTGTAAATCAAGTTTTCCCCTCATGTGAATTTCTCCTGGGACATGCAGAATCTGATATAGCCTGCCATACAATATTTCATAGGGACTGATGTTGTGCTTCCGCCTGGGTTGTATGTGGATTCTCAGTAAAGCAAAATAAAAAAAGGAAAGTCCTGGACCCATGTCATAGATGTTTCTTGACAAACTTTACTAATTTGTGTTTTGAGGGTTCCATTCATATGTTCAACTTTACCATTTGCTTGGTCTATAAGGTGTATGCAGATCCCAAGTAATTCCTAAAATGTGACTAACTTCTTTAACCACAGTTGCAATGAAGTGTGGTCCTCTATCTGATGACATCCCCAAGGGAACCCTGAACTTCAGAATTATATGATTGAGCAAAACCTTCACCACTTCTTTGACTGTGTCAGTGTGACAAGGGTAAGCTTTGGCCATCCACTGAAGGTGTCAACTAATACCAGCATGTACCTGTATCCCTCTTTGTGTGGTAACTCAACAAAATCTATTTGCCAGTAATCTCCAGGAAGACTCTCTGCCTTTGTCACTCCTAATACAATTCTTTTTCTTCTATCAGGGTTATTTTTACAGCAGATTTCACATTTGCCTACTACTGATTGTACAATATCAGTCATTCCCTTTCCCTTGCCTTTTTTAGATGTTTCAAAAGATTTTTCAACCCCAAAATGTGTGCTTTCATGTTTTCTCTGAGCTAGCTCCCAAAGAATCAGGGGTGGGACTACAGCTTGATTTGCTGGTGTAACAGCCCATCCACTTTCTTGATCTTGGCTTTAAGAAGCTTAATTATGTTTGTGGTCTGCTTGATCATATTTTGGGATGAACCCTAACAAATCAATCTCTTTTTGTGTAATTACTTCGAGACTAAGAAACTGTATCTTCTCTGTGTTGCCACAGAGGAGAGGTCAACCTAATCATGTTTTAAGTGGGGTGTAGCACCTTTGCAAGCATTTCTTTTCACTGATTGCATCAGCCTTTCTCCCAGCTTAAGTACTTTGGCCCTTAAATTTAAGGATGAACATAGGCCTGAGGAAGGCTCTGGCTTTTGTTGATGAACAGAGGTAAAATGCTTACAATTCAGCCAAACATTTTTCATTCTGTTATTTGTTGCTGTGGCTGTCTATGAATGTCTCTCTTCCTTTCTATTAATGAATACAGATGTGCAGCTGCCTGCACCCATCTGGCTTTGTTCAATAAATGTGCAGGCACAGACGTTTAAATCAAATATTGATAAATACAGCTTTTAATATGTAAATTCTTGTGAACAAAACTATGTCTGCCTGTTTTTTTTTTTTTTTTTTTTTTTTTTTTTTTTTTTTTTTTTTTTTTTTTTTTTTTTTTTTTTTTTTTTTTTTTTTTTTTTTTGTGGGGGCTTTTTTTTTTTTGTTTTTTTTTT
>VZTR01011438.1:78849-97659 GCA_013400775.1 Chaetops frenatus
TGTCAGGGAATGCACAATTGGGACCCAGCCAGATCTTATGTAAACCTAACAAGAACATATTAAATCCATGGCCAGGGGAGACTTGCAATTCTCACTTTGGAGCAGCATCTCCTTTTGGCTTTCTGTGATGTGGCAAGTGTAGGACTGAAAACTCCAGGTCTGAATGCCAACCCCAGATACGATGGTGTGACTTTACAATGGCTGTGGTGTAAGCGAGGCCTTAATGGGGCCTTTACTTTGTAGTGTCTGCTTTTATTAGGATTTTTTTGTAAAAGGCTCTAATGGGATTTACTTTGCTCCCATTGAATCAAACTGTTACTGACATTAGTGAGAGCAAGTTCAGACCCCAGTTAGCTTTTCACTGCTGTTGTAAAAGCATTTATTGGTTTCTTCTAGTGGAGTGCAGCGAATTCTTTTTTTATCTTCAGCATGCATTCTCTGTCTGCTTTTGTGTGCGTATTCTATTTTGGGGGAAAAAAAATTCCTTACGGTAAAATCTTACCCTATTTCAGCATGCCTGTAAATGGGAAATGGGGCTGTATGACAACTTTTGGATCTTGAACACACTGAATGACTGTGAAAATAATTAAAGATTGAGCTGTGCCTGAGGAGTCTTTCCTTGGAAGGAGGGATGAACTTCTCTCTAGCAACCAGTAGGACAGATTACTCATTACAAAATTTCCAAGCCTAATTTGGCTGTCGGTTTAGGAGGTGCAGTCACAGATAGGCAGTGAAAGATCTTGTTGGTGAAACAAGAGGAGTTAAAAGCAAATAGTTTAAATATATGCTTGAAGCAGAAAAATAAAGAATATGTCAGCCACTGAAAAATAAAGAATATGTCAGCCGCTGATAGGGCCATGTAAGAAGTCTTGGAACAAATTTTGACCACTATACACAGGAATCTAATGTGAAGCAAAAAATTGAATTGTCCAATATAAAAAAGAAAAGGAGGAGTAATTTAAAAGAATTTAAAAATTTCCATGTCTTTCAAATGTGAACAAGAGGACAGTGCAGAAAACTGACAAACTGACAGAATTAACCTGGAAAGGAGGTACAGAACATTTCATTGATACATGAAAAGCTAGGAATGCCATACTGGAGACTTGACTCATCTCTCTAGTTCTGCCATTAATAACAGAACATGGACATCTGACTTCTGACAAAATATAAAGGTATTCCATAAAAATAAAATAATACTTTATGCAGAAAATACTAAAGGTGTGATATTTCTACAGGAGAAAACACATTGTGGTTATTATGACCAGTACCTACTGCTTTTTACAAAGATGTGAATACAAAAATAATTTTTTCTTAGGTTTCAGTATATAAATATATGTGAAAAAAAAATCCTGTGCTGATGAATAGCATTACTCAAGCTTCCAGGTGTGTAGTAGTGTTTATTTTCTGAGTTCTCTAATAGATTACCTTTAAGCTGATGAACAGGATGCCAGATTCTAAAACAATGGCAAAGACTTACTGTTAAGTGTCTGAAAAAAATATATTTCCTGTTGCTGAATGTTTTCTGAAATAGCTGGAATATACACTCTTTGACTTCCTTTGGCTGTTAGGTAGAGGTAGAACATACTGTTCTAAAATAGCAAAGAACTGAAGACACAAGACGCTTGCAACCAGTTTCAAGTAAGCAAACATTGTCATAAACTATGAATTCTGGTCAGTTTTGTGAAACTGCTGTATCAGTTCATGGCTTCATATCTGTAGGTATGTAATTTCTGAGCTTGGACAGGAGAGAGAAACAGAGTGCATGCCTGTGTTGGACACGACTGCATGTGCAGGACTTGGTCCAGGAGGAAGGAAGCTGGCTACAAAGAAGTTATGCATGACTTGGTAGAGATGTCAAAGGAAGGCAAATAAAGACTTTCTTAAGAAGGTCTGACTTCAGCAAAGACAACATTTGAGACTGTTTGGAAAACTAGAACAATTTCTTGTCTGTACACTTCTTTCTCAAGCTTGTGGGCTTGCCTGTTGCCCACCAAAGAGATGAACTGCAAAAAAGATAATTAAAACTATGAGTAGCATAACCCCATGCTGTTTAGAGGATGAGCAGGAGGGAAGTAGGCCCACTGGAACTTGCTGGTGATTGGAGAATGTGCAGAAAAATGAGGTGCTACTTCTGGGAGGAAACATAGAATTGCTGGGCTGAAAGTGACCTGAGGAAGGCAAGGAAGGAAACTGGAGCCTCTTTTCCCAAGAGTATGGTGAATGCCTGCTCAGAAAACCCCTAGGTTGGGGTTGGCTCTGCTTAAATGCAAGTATCTCATTCCATCCTGCAAGTTTCTCATCCAAAACCCAAAATGTACTGATCTAATGGGAGCACCTGGAAAACAGCAGTGAAGGCTGACAAGCATGAAGAAGCCCACCCCCTGCACTGGCCCTCTCCTTTAATGTGCTGAGGGGAGTGTGAAGAATTTCTTCTGAAAAGTGGTATTGTAAACTGGACAGAGGAAGGAATTGCGTGCTTCTCTGCATGAAATCTAATTGCATAGTAAATACTTTTTCTTTCTCTTTTCATGTATACCCTTTCTGCTGTTTTCTCTTCCCATATCCTGATTTTCATTCCTTCATAGTCTCTCACTTCTCTTCCATTCTGATTTCACCTGTCATTTCATCATTACTATCTTCTTTTGCTCAGGTTTTGGAAACATTTCTATCTTTCTGCTAAATATACCAATGCTGTAGTCTCTTTGCCTTTCTCCTCGTAATAGCCACATTCTGGACCCTGTGTTCCACTGCCTGGCACAAATTGCCCATCTAGCCATGCTGAGGTGACTCCTGCCCTCGCCACATCCCCAAAAGTGTAGAGCACTCAAGTCTTATGTGGGGGTCAAAGAAAAAAGCCATAGGTGCATATATCCATTTCCTTCTTGCAGTAGGCAGCCAATTATGTGGAGGCAACATTAACATGAATAAGACTGTGTCCTGCCAAACCCTGAGATGGTCTCAAGCTACTCCCCTTTTGAGAGGAGCAAACGTATGCAATGTATTGATCTTTCATACCCCTCAGAAAAATCTGCGTTTTTATGGTGAGTGGCCTGACAGATCTGGTTTTGCAGAATGCAAACAAAGAATCCCAGATTTCAGTCTGCAGGCAGATGGACCTTTAAACAAAACTCCCTGCACAGCAGGGACATCTGTTACAATTTGTGATCCTCAAACTTTAAGGATACTCAAAATTCAGCTATGGGGCTCAAGCCTTAGCTAGACCCAGCAGGAGAAGTGAAAGGCAAAGTCTGTGTGCTGTGAGATTTGCTGAGAGCTGAAATAGTTCCTGCAGCAAAATGGTACTATGTGATTTTAACCTCTTGTTGTCTGGAGCATTGTTTGGACATCTTTTCTTCCACTTCTTTATCCTAGAAGACCAGACTAAGGAGTTAGAGACAGTGACAAGCAGCTTAGTGGAACCATTAAAGGGGTTCTGTACATTGGGATGATATTTTTAGAAATAAATCCTTCCTGAAACGGTGCCAATGGCAATTTTTCATTCATCCTGTGGAAGCAGGAGCCAGCCCAGTTGTTTGCATTTTCATTTAGAACGTTCTACATCTTCTGTTGGAAGTTAAAGAGTACCAAATAATTTTTGTCCCTGGTGTTGATTGTTGGAGACTATTGAACTCCTTCTGCCCAACTTTAAAAAAGGTTCACTAGCTGGTAAATTATCTGCATTTAGAGAAAAAAAAATTATATTAAGTACCAGGAAATTATTTAATATGTCTTTTCTTTACAATTTTCAGGGTTTTCTGGACAAGTTATATGACTCTTTTCATTGCAGTGATCATTTCTGATGCCACTGCTAGCATTTTTGCAATACTACATGACGTTTAAGAATGTTAATTACTAGTTTGAATTTCTTTCCCATGAATGCTTAGTGTTAAGGGTCATTTAAGACAGGACTTTACTTTGCCTTTTTTGTCACTCGTTAAATGTGTATGCCTTCTTTTCTTCAATTTAATTGTTTCGACAAATACTCCTTCAGCTATATTCCTTGCAAACATTCAGAGAGGAATTCAAGGAGCTTTGCTTAGATGCTCACAGTGTGTTTTACTTGGACAGATAGGACAAACATAAAATTCATAGGACTGTGTGGCTGGCACAGCACATGCTGTATTTTAAAAGAATTCTATCTTTAGCCTCCCTGTTCCTGATGCTTTTAGACATGAATTAGTATTATGTTTATAGAAGTTCTGAACTAGTATCTGTGAATATTTAAAAAAAAATAAATCCAGAAGGTGCAAACTTATAGGCAAACAGAGCCAAGGCAATTTCTGTTTCTTCTTTTGGTGAATATTTAGGAGAAATATTTAGATATTTTAAGTTCTGCTTGACAAGTTTCTCCTAATATCTCAGGCTCTTCTATCCCTAATTGCTGGTGTCACAGCTTTTCCACAGTTGTGCTCATGCCAGCAATGGCTTGGAAAAGCTGTCTGTAATCTAAAACTTTATTTTGAAATTCATTTCACAGGGTATACCTGGCAAGAAGTCAAAGTGCTTCATCATGTGATCTTTCCACTTTCTGCACTACACAACATGGCTATAGCTCTCCTAGCTGTTCTTTCAGGGTTTGGCTCTCCCCACCTCCCAGATCTGTCTCTGCATGATCTGACCTTTCTCATTCTGGGGTAGAAATGTGGAAATACAGTGTGAATATTAATTTAGCAACTGAACTGTGTTGTCCAGCAACAACCTTCTCTCTTAGATGCAGTAGGGAAAAAACTTGTTTTAGCATCTGCTGGTGTCAGAATGATGCTTCACTGTGCCCCTTTGGAAGAAAAAGTAAAATAGTAGGTCTTCTAATCACCTCCTCCTGTTTCTCCCTAGTTTGGGGTAACATTAAAAGAAAGAAACTTGTGTTTTGTTGATAATACACTCAAAATGACTTGGCCCTTTTCTGACCTTTAGGGAATATTCAGTGGAGGGTCCCATGACTGTACAGTTCTCAGTATTACTTAATGTTATAAGTAGATATCATTAAGCAAGTATAGTGTTTCTCCCTTTGCATAACCAAGTCTATGTGGAAGTGTTCCCAGCTGGTTCTCTGCCATTTTTAAAATTTCACCCATGTTTAGTCATGTGTAGGGTTTTTTTTCAGATTATCCCCTTTTTCTTAATGGATACTTGAAAACAAACATGTTGCTCTTAGTGGACTTTAAATTGTATTGGTAAGAGGAAAAAAGCTCAGATTGTGTGTGCATTGGGAATGTTGTCAATTACTAAGGGAAAGAGGGCTACCCCTGGGGTAGCAATACCAAATTGCCTTAAGAGATCTTTTGCTTAGAAAATACTAAACTCATATAAGATGCTAACAGAGTATGCTTACAAGAACATGTTTGAGTGTAGGTCTGTCTTTGAAAATTTCTCTTTGGAACACTTTTTATGTTACTGCTGCTCAGTTTGGGACTTTAGCATAAATTCTCATTTCCCAGCTACTACGTGTGATCAATCCAACTGGGACATGCTGCTGGCTGTTTTTCTTTGTTTTTAGTAATATTTAATATCAATAACAATAATTTATTATTATTCAAGTGCAAATCTACCTTAGAGAAACTACTCTTTAACCTATACATTCAGGTTTTAGCAGTTAAAAAAAAAGTCCACTATCTCTCTTAAAAATGTAATAAATTCATGGATATCAATCTCAGCATAACTCATTGAACTCTGAAGAGTAAAAAAAAGATATGTAAAAATCAGTAAACTTTATATCAGCTCTTAAAATCAGTGGAGATGCCTGTGCTTCTTATCAGAAGCAATTAATAATAGCAGATTTTTTCATGTCAGGCATTTGGTTACTGAGGCTCTGTTGGCCATTATAAACCTCAAATTCTTTTATTGCCCATTTAGTCTTGTATGTTAAATTGTTATTTGTTTCCTGAGAGTCAGATTATGACGACACAAATTATCAGGTGAGGATTCTACGTATATTGACCTAACCATAAAATACTAGCAATATCTAAATACGGAGAAGGGAAAAAAGTTTCACAAGAAGTGTGTGGAAACAAGAGATCAATGGAAGAGTCATGAGGACAATGAAATGACTATCCAGCATTTTAAGGAATAGTCTGAAGCTGGTGATAATTGAAAATCTCGATGCTAGTTGCTTCCTTACTTTGTCTGCAAATTCTTGAACTTCTAAAGTCAAATGTGTTTAAGTATACATTACACAACCAATTCTTTCTGTTCTGTCATCCTTTTTAATGCAAAAAATATGAGGTTTTTTAAAAAAGGTACAGTGAATGACTCACCTTTTGAAAAAAAGAGCTCTAATAGAAAGTAAATAGAAATAGGAAGTATACTGAAGGAAGAAGCAAGACAGTGAAATATTTCAGCCGTTTGTTCCTGTTGTTGAGTCTTTTGTTTCCAGACCTCAGCTGCACCACTATTTCCTCCAGGAAGTAAGAGACATAATGAATGTGTGTGTTGTTTCCAAAAATGAGTTTATGAAAAGAAGAAGGTCAGTAGGGCTCCTTGCAATTTTTAACCTTGTTACTACAGAAGTAGCATTCTGCCAAGCACCTACAAACACTACTCACTTCCCTTAAGTTCAGAAAGTTTCCATCATAGCGGTATTGATTGATTTATTTACTTTTAAGCAAGGAAAAGCACAAGGGAGGGAAATGCATAATCTGATGCTATGTTTTAGAGATTAGCATGGTGGAATTCTCTTGTAAAGATCAAATGGGGCCATATGCACCCTCTGGTTTTGATTGCTGTACCACAGTGATCGATGCAGCAAGGCCGTATCAGACCATTAAACATCTCTTGTTCCATGAGCCATTGCTAAATGCTTCAGAACAAGGTGCAAGATATACTGTGCATAATAAGAACAGGTTATCCTGCCCAGAGAGTATTAATGTTTCTAGCCTCCTTTGTTAGCCAGCATCATGAAGATTTATATCCTTTTAAAATAAACAACAAAGTCCTCTGTTTCCTATCTAAGCCTCCATCTTTTTGTTCTTGCAAAGAAAAAAAGTTTTTATCTTCAGCACAGGATCAATTCTGTTAGATATTTAAGTCTTTCAAATCAAAATCTTTGTTATGATTCTAGTACTGTAAGAAATTCTCTGAGCTTCTGTAGACTTCTTCCTGTGCTTACAGCTCTGCATATGCTTATGGTTCTTGGTGCTCTGGGACCTTGGCATCCAGAACAAAACTGACATCCGTGGCCTGGATGACACTTCCTAAACTTATCAAATTTTTACAGATGAATGGTTGTCAGAATCTTGTCAAACTGTATGACTCTGATGTTAAAGAGACAAACACTATATATTCTGCTTCATCTAACAAATTTGCTATTCTTTGATCAGCTAGATGTGATCCAGGAAATCAAATAATTTCTTAAAATTTGTCTTACCGTATCTGAATTCTATTTTTTTATAGGACCTTTATTAGTGCATATTTTTTCTTGAATTTGAGAACACAAGAAAATACTTATTTTTAGAGTAAAATTTTCTGCTTAACAAATTTTTTAACTTACTAAAAATCAAATAATTTTTAAACTAAAATGTTTTTCATAAGCTAATTAAATTGTTTCTCATTAATAAATCTCTGTAGGGAATTTGTTATGAATTAGAGTTTTTCTGACTCAAATCAGAATTTTGGGCAGTGGCAAAAAAACCCTATATACATTCTATCATTTTGATCTATCTAAGTTAACAATTCTTATTAGGAAAGTCCATGTGGAAAATATGCATTTTTCTGTATCATGGCCTAAGTAAAGGAGAGCTTTAAAAAAATTGGGTAACCTCAAATCATGGTGTCAGTAGCATCTATTCAGCATCCATTTGATATTTTTTATTTTGTTGAAAGTTTGACAANGTGTACAGCAGATATTTCTAAAATTACAGGACATAGGGACATAAATATATTTGGATTTTCTTCAATATTTAAGCTGTAGACTGTAATGTTTTCTTTTTTTTTTTCTGTGTCTTTCTGCATTTATGTTAGATAAAATCCTATCAGCAGACAGTTAAAAAATAACTACCCTTTCCTCTTAAATAAATGTTTCTAGATATTTCTTTTAAAATATGTAATTTAAAAAAAATGTTCAAAAAGTTGTAACAAGGTGTTTTCAGTCTCAACATTTTCCCCTCCTGTAATATAGACATAGATGTATAAATATGGATATACATAGCTAAATGAGATCAAACAAAGCTCTATTATTATGTTTCAGCTCCTCAAATTTACTTTCCTCACCTTTACTTTTGTATGCCTTTAGCTTTATTAAATTGACCTAATTCATGGTCCTGCTTTTAGCTTCCTTAAAAAACTAGTCTGCCATTAGATTTAAACAAAATCTAAAACACATCTTCTATCTTGTTTCACCTGTGTTGTTCTTTATTCCACTTTAAATTATACTTACATGTATGTGTGTGAATTACTAGAGGCCTTTCTGTGTCTTTTGTTGTTTGTTCCCAATCATACAAGCTTTCATACTCATATACCTGAAAATTGACCAAAAACTTGATTCAGTGATTAGATGATTGGTGATTGATTTGGGGCTTTGCTGATAAAATTGCAATGGACAAAAGATGTCACACGTTATCCCAAAGGGTACGAAAGAGGAAGCAGTACAGTCTCTGTTACAGAGACCAGGAAAGAGCTGTGCATTTTTTGAGTCACTTAAGAAGCCTGATTCAGAGGTAACGGTGATTTTTGATCTTCCAAATAATAGTTTTATTCTTCAGGTGAAAAGCCATCTTTTTATTCCAGGTATAGTAGACAAGATTCCTCTCTTTTACGTCTATACCCACTAACTCTCTCTCTTAGTATCTATGTAACAGTTCACTAGATACTGAAAGATGCACTTAAATAATCATGAAACTACTTATAGGTGATTGGAACTTTTAAAATGTATTTTAAACTGAAAAAATAATGAGCCTCCCAAAATACCTCTTGGTAATCTTCAGAAGTATTCCCACAAGTCATTCTGAACTGTTCGGGTAGAATAGGGTAACTAGTATTGTAAGCTTCTGTGCAAATCTTCTTGTTATTATTACTGGTTTTTCCTATTTCTGCTGTAAGGTTATGACACCCATGCATGTCAGGAAACACAAGGTATGACTGAATATACTATAAGGGAAGTCTTCCAGAAATGTATATTCTAAGCACAGAGCTGTAGAGACCATCTACTGACATAGAAACATGAGATTCAAAATATGCCTTTTAATGGAATTTCTAGGTTATTAATTTTCTGTTAATTCTCAAGCATTTTTAGACTAGTGTCCTTACTGAGTGGTAAGAAATTCTACCCATCCTCAGGCTGTGGAAATACAGTCATCAACTTTAGAAAGGCTTTGACTTGAGAAGCAGAGGTTTTAAACCAACTGGGAACAATGTGACAGGGTAGTATCTGTTAATCCTCAGAGCCTTTTGCTGTGGTTTCTGGTCATCTTCTCTCTTCTCCACAGTCTCTGTTCCACATCTCTCGTCTGATTCTTGCAGCCTGGACATGATTGCTGTATTTTAAAATCTGAGTTTTAACAAACATTTGAGGATATGAAAGGGGGCTCTGGTTACACCAGGGAGAAAGACAAAAGGAGAGGTTTCTGTCCCCCTGTTTGCCTGTCAAGTTTATGATGTTGAAGTTCAATAGGAAGGATCTGAATCTTCTTCATCCCATTGGGCACAAGGGAAAAAAATCCCTTAGGCTGATTTGCACTGAGTTATTCCCCTAGTTGTCAGTGTTTCCTAAGTGAAGAAGTACAGCTCCACATGCCAGGCTCTGAGGAGCTTCAGCTGGATTTCCTCTCTTGAGGCTCAATGACCTCTTATTTGAGCATCCTCAAACAGGATTCAAAAGATCTCTGCTTTCCACTTAGAGCCCCCTCAATGTGTAGTGTGTTGGGCTTATTTTTTCTCAGCAGTGTAATTTCATGAAAACTGAAGCTATTTTCAGACCTGAGTTTTTCTTACTGCAGTAACCTTTCTAAAATGTAAGTAATTGGCATTTTATTATTGTTATTTTGGTTTATCAATTCACAGAGAATAAAATGCCAATCTGAAACACTTGTGGCTCAGCCAAAATGCAAGTCAGCCCTGTATCTTTAGCTGGTAAGAATAAAAGGAGTGGTTTATAGTTTGAAGGAAAAGGACAATTATGGGGAGGCTGCTTGTTTGCATTCACATTGTTGATTGATAGTAGAAGAGTTTTGATATATTTAGAAACATTTGACTGATATTATCTTTACATACAGTAGACAGTGGCACATGAGAAAACTGTGTTTAAATCAAGAAGTAGTTTTGACAAAGCTTTGTCAGGGATCTCTTTGCTTATACTCATGGTTTACTTTGAGGTCATGAGTAGTCCCATTGTTTCAAATGCTGTGCAGACCAAAGCTAGAGAAGCTTTGCATGGTCAGACATTCGGCATGAGTGCCTCATGTGTACCTCATGCTGTTCCATTCCTTCAGACTCACTAAGTGTTTCATTAACTGAATAGTATTTTTGTTTGTTTGTTGATGCCTTTATCTCCTTCATACTAATTTAGACTACGGGATTGTCAATAAGCTGCAGAATTATTTGGATTTTAATAGCTTTTCATTGCTCTTTTTTTTTTTTTTCCCCCAAGGGAATAAAAGCAAAACTAAGCAAATCTCATAAGGTCTGGTGCCTTAGCATACTATCTCTTAGTTATTTCTATTGTCTTTTATTCTGGGAATTTTAATGCCATTTTTCATTGAGATTTACTTATTTTTTAATGAAATCTGTAACCGTGTATTGATGTATCCTGGAAAACCAGTCCTCAGTACACTGAGTTTGTAGAGGTTATAGTCAACTTCCCAGTTATAATAAGCTCATCCCTTTTAATAAATTAAATATCTCTCTCTTCTCCAGCATGAGTGGCCAAAGCTTAAGGGAAGAACAAGAAGCTTCTCTATACAACTCTGTAGCCCTGGATGCATGTTGCTCTCTTCTCTGTTTGATACTCAACAGATATCTGAGGCAGTTGAAATTGATTTGGAGTACCCTGAGAGCTGGTCTTGAAAATGTCTTACTTTTCTTTTTCTCTTCATAGTTCATTCTCCTTTCTCTTTTATTTTTCATCCATCCTACTGAAGCCATGGAATTGTTAGACCGACTATTACTTTTCTAATG
The DNA here is from genome assembly GCA_013400775.1 of Chaetops frenatus. Classification (NCBI taxonomy): domain Eukaryota; kingdom Metazoa; phylum Chordata; class Aves; order Passeriformes; family Picathartidae; genus Chaetops; species Chaetops frenatus. The sequence continues at coordinate 89,956 of VZTR01011438.1, forward strand.
GATCAGTTGGGTACTGGAAAAGAGAGAGGATATTAGCCTTTTCACATTCAAAGGTGTCATATACAATATATGTGGTTCTATGAATAATTAATTTGAGTGAAAGGCCTGTCTGAGTATGATTTCACTGAGTAAGAAATAGCTTTTCATTTCTGGATTTCCTGGCTATCCAGTTTGCTCCGTGTATTTTAAAATGTTCATTGAGCACTTTCAGCCCAAGTGAAACCTTTGGCAAATCCTGATTCAAGTAGCAAAATTCATATTAGGTTTTCATTTTAATTTAAAAAGATTATTTTGTCTGTTCTATTTATCTGTCTTTTACTTCATCCTCCTGTGTTTTCTTGGTTGGATCTTTAGGGCTACGTTGTCTGTAATGTCCCTCAAGTGATCAAACGTGTTGGTGCTTAACAGATAATGAGAGTTCAGGCGTGATATTGAAAAGTGAGCTGTAATTTCCCCTATATTATTTAATTCCATAAGAAGTGGTGCCGAGCTTCAGAGTGTTGTGCTGGAAATTTTAACTCCATGGTCAGAGAAAGCAAGCTGTTTTATTGCCAAGGGAGCAGGAGCCTGTTCAGCAATCAGCAGTAAAACAATTTATGGGAGGAGTATTTGTTTCTCCAGCAGAAAATAAAAACTGTTTGCAGGGTATTGTAGCTAATGACAGGATGGATAAATCATGCACCTGCAGAACTCCTGGTATACAATAGATACAACATTGCGGGCAGGAAATCATAGCTTTGATAAATGTCCTAATCCCATGGTGAGGTTTACAAAAGCATGCAAGCCCATCCGCAGGAGTTAGCTGGAGAGTGGTACATTGGGTAGTTTTGTAGGATTTATAGAATTCTTCCCAGTGGCCAAATGTGTTTCATAACTGCACTGCATTCAGTAAAGTAAGCATTTTGTGTACGTGAAGGCTTGTAATATGCATGTGATGCTGGAATCAACACTTGCACTACTGTGGCCAAGGAAAGAAATTTAACTTCTTATCATTTGGTAGAATTGTAGAAGTGATGTTGTGCCATGGACATTTTTCAGTTGTTCATAAGCATCCTTCTTCCCTGGTATCTTAGTCCAGATTGCATTCACTGGTTAATGTTTCAGATTTGCTTAAATTGTCAGCCAGCTGTTACTCTTGAGATTGTCTAAAAAAAGTTGTATATTGCAGATCTGGTGTGAAGAAAATAATTTTGTATCCAAGACAGTGGTTGATTTATTGTTCAGGGAGTAATTCAATATACATGTAGTAAACAGATACATCAGAAAAGATGTTAAGATCCTGCAGAACATAGTGAAAAATACCTTTGGGTACTGTAAAAGGGGAAGGAATTCTAGTGTTAATGAAATAATTATTTTTCTCCCCAACCTATTAAAAAATAATGAGTGTCACAAAAGATGTTAGCTGTCTGTAAAAAGTCCCAGCTTGGCACCTAGGTAAAAGCTAAAATCAGTCATTAATCTGTAAAGCTCTTGAACTTGTGTTGCAGTTAGTGTTACACAGAAAAATAAGATGTAGTTATAAGTAATTTGTTGACTTACAGCAACATTGATAGAAGAGCCCTGTATACTTCAGAATGTGATCCTGAGGAAATACATTTATAACAATACTTTTTTTTTCAATTTTTGCAGCACCCAATTTTGTTCTCTGGTTTACCAAGGGAATGCTCTAAGTCCCAAATACTGCTGTGTATTTTGCAGAAAATTCCTTTAAGAGTGGCAACAAGCACATATGAGACAGATTCTTAGACCTTGTAAAAACACTGCTCTGGAGGTCTGTCAGTGATATACTTTATATGTAATCAACAAAATTCCTTAATAATAGTGTTCACCATTAGACTTTCTGATCTAGAACAAATCCTTTGCCTCTGTGACTTATGTGTTTAATGGCTGCTGGTGGAAGAACATTGTTTTCTCCAGTCACTCTGTACAGATGGGCTGTATATGCATTCGTAGGAGTATTGCATTGAGTGGTTTATTTTATGTGGGTGACTTCCTTAGAAATCAGAAGTATGCAGGTCATCTGTGACAGGATCTCAGCCAGTGCTATCTTACCAGAGTTTACTAGAAACACTCAGTTCATGTGTATCTTGGGTAAACATAATGCTTCAGAGCTTTAAATTGTAACCATGATGTTTTAAAAAAGACTGGAGTAAATTTAACAGATGCCAGTGTGATTTATTTTCAGAAAATAATTACTTAATGACCTACCATTACAAGGTCTTATTTAGTGTCCTTCTGGGGTTGTTATGATTTAAATTTATCACAATAGATTGACTAAATAATATTCTGAACAGAAGAAACTTTGACATGGCCTTACTGGGAGTCAAGATATTCACTGTGTTTAAAAGTAAATCGAAGGTTTAAACTAGATCAAAAAGAATTCCATCTAGCAAAAATACATGTTAATCCCAGTTTACTTTTTACAAAGAATGTAAGAAAGACAAAGTAAAAAAAATACACTTTGGAAAATCACCTTTTGTTTTCCTTTCTGTGGAAGGAAGTCATACAAATGAGTGGTCCAGAAGCATGAATGTCCCCATTCCCTATGGCTTGACACTACATGGGTAACAAAACCATGGGAGGTGTCTCTTATGCATGCAAAATTCCTTTTCTTATTCTGGAGAAATCATTTTGAGCACAGGAGCATTTCTTGGGACTCTTGCTTGGCGTTTGCACTGACTTTGCCTACTGAGAACTGGTGGTGGTAGTGCTTTTGGAGAGGGGCGTGTTTGCAGAAGTTGACTGAAACCCTCTGGTCTCTTGCTTAGAGAACCAGCAGGTAACAGCAACTTTTTTTGTGTGTGTCCCATACATGTTGCCAAGAGGTTAACCTTAAGGCTTTAGTCTGTATTACCACTGGCCTATCTCCTATTACTAATTCTTTGCCCCTGGTGTGGGTGCTAAGATGGCAGAAAAGCAGCCTCTTCATGGCTTCTTGCTCAAGCTGTGAAGGCCTTCATTTTTTCAGCTCCTCTGCTCACTCTCTTGTAACTACAAGAGCAATGTTTCATATTTTGCCCAGGAAAAAAAATGCTCTTGGGATTCAAGTAACAGTTAAAAGTACAACATGAATTACAGTGTTGTCACTGGAAATGACAGCAATTCTAACCAGAAAGTGTGAAAGTCATATATATTTTGTTTTCAAGGTATAATAACTCTGGGGGCAAATAATGAATGGCAAACTCTTTTTCTGGAATACATTCCTTGAGTTACTTGAGACCTATCCTAAAAAGTCTCTCAACACTCCTACTGGGCCCCAGCTGTAAGTATTCCAGCTGTGCAGACCTGGGTCCCCTTCACCTGGCTGGCAGGGAGCCTGCCTGCCAAGCAAGGCTATCCCATGGAGAGCATTCCTCTCTCACTTACTGGGAGCGGGCAGATGGGCTGCACACCCTGAGTTTTGCCCTGATGTGGGCAAGCACTCAGTGCTCTTGGATCCACTGGATGAGCTGTAACCTTACATGAGGTATGAAATACAGCCTCATCATTTCTCTGTGGTTTTAGTGGAATGCTATTTCTCTCAGTTGATCCTGTTTTTCCAGATAGAGTGTATTGAGTTTCAATCCCATGTCTGGAAAAACTATGTTTCTCTCAAATTTGGTCATATCTCTGAAGTTTTTTATTAAAGGTTATGAGACAAACTTGATAAGCTTGATATCTGCAATGGCCAAATATTAAAAGCTCATTTCTTACTGAAACAGATGGAATCTGGTCCTAGACTGTAAAAGATTTGCAAGCTATAGTGAATTATTATGTTGGGAAAAGTAATAGCACAAAATTCCTCTTTTTTGCCATTAAAGAAAGACCCCTAAACCAATCTGCAATATCTTCCATTTTCAGTTTTTGTAGTAACCCTGAAAGAAGAAAACACCTTTACTCTTCAATTTCCCAAATCCTTAAGGTCTCTCAGGTGGATTTTTTGATGAACTAACTTCAGATTTGGTTTGCCAGTTTCATATTTTCTCTGAGCATTAAAAAAAAACCCGCAACATTTTAGCTCATGCAATAATGTTCCAAGGAAGCTGTTTTCATTTATTACTTTTACAGGTTATAGGAAACCTTTGATTTCTATGGGAACAGTGGTATTTTGTAAAGCATCCAAACTTTTAAGAGCATAGAACTGTGCTTTGCATCGTGGCCTGATCCAAATACAGGCACATAGAGTTCCTGGAAGCAGTATCTCCAGAATGGCAGTTTCTATCCTTGGCTTTTCCCATCTTCTATAATCATTTTAGCATCCAACATATCAAATCCTTTGAAGGGATATGGGAAGAGAGTGGATACCCTTTTAATCACAGTTCCTTTCAGAAAAAAAAAAAACCCAGAACATGCAGCTGAAGACAGAGCTGTTCTATAACCAAAATCCAGGGGACTGAAGACAGCTCAAATTGTGTGGGCTAAGAAAATGACATCACAGCTCTGTGAAGCTGCTTTTAAAAGATGAGGTAGCAGGATGTTGAATTCAGATATTTATGGCTCTTTAATCCCACTTGTCTGTTGGTTTTGGTTTTTTCAAAGTCAATGTTACTCAAGAGGTAAGTGCTAAAGCGAATAATAATTATAACATCTTGGAATGTTTGGCAGAAAGGTGTCTGATAGATGTAGTAAGTCTTGCAATTGATGTGATGTAGAATTTCAGAAGTTAGCACAAAGTTTTCCTGTTAGTTTACTTCATAGTGGCACTGTAATGCAAAAGAGTGGAGGGCAATGGGTGTGATGACATGAAGACTAAGGCTGTGTCAGAACTATCAATTTTGTTTAATATTCTAGTCAAAGGGTGTGCTTTATTCACAAATGAATGGAATGGAGTGGCTGCTAGTTCTTACATCCACTATAAACTTCTTTAACAGTTGGAAATGTTGCACCAGTCAAAAATATTGCCACCGTTTAAAATGTGCACAGTGCTTTGATGATAAAAAGTATTCCATAAATACTATGTTCTATTTTTTCCTCTGTTAGACTTCACACATCAGCTATTACAAGAACTAAGAACCGAAAGCTGTTAAGCTCAAGAAGTACTAATAATACTAATAACACTTTGCACTTCACTCATGCTTATGTCCAAAAATATTCAAAATTTTTACAAACACAAGGAAAAGGCTACTCTAAAAGTTTTAAAGTAAGATAAACCAGAGAAATTAAGGCACAGGAAAAAGAAAAGGTTATACTTTTTAAATTTAAATTTTACTGTTCTCAATTTTATATTGCATTAGGCCTTGAGGGTATAAAGGACTGACTTACTCAAAGAAAAAAAAATTCTGCCCTTGCTTTATAATATTTGTTTCTTGCAAGACAGCAAGGAGGGCAAAAGTTTTTGTGGGTTTGGCGATGGTATTTATTTGTTTGTTTGTTTTAATGTGATAATTTCCTGCAGAAGTTTTCTGAGAAAAGGTGACTGGGTTGTTCCAGAAGTGGCAGTGGTGGTCTGCAATTGACAACCTAAGAGCTATAAATAAGACATTAGGATTATGGGGAGAGGTGATTCCTTTTCTTGACGGAATCAATAGTTAAGGGGAAAGAGACACACTTTTAAATCCTGAGTAAAAGCTCGTGTGCCACAAGACCTGGCAGTTTGTGGTGAGTTTACCTTTGCTGGCAGCCAGACACCCATCCAGAGGCTCTTTTGCTTCCCCTCCTCAACAAAACAGGGGTGGAAAATAAGATGGAAAAGCTCATGGGTCAAGATAAAGACAGGGTGATCATTTAGCAATTACCTTCCCAGGCAAAACCAGACTCAGTGTAATAAAAATAACTTATTATTACTTAATTTAATAAGCTTGGATAGTGAGAAGGAAGGGGAAATTATGACTATACCCACCTCTTCTTCCCCCTGCCTTTTTCCCAGGCTCTGTTTGACTATTCTGTCTCTGAGCTTGAGCATGCTTCCCACCCTTGCTGTCACAGAGAGGTTGGATGCTCTTTCTCTCCTGCTCCTCATGCTCATCCTGTGCTCTAGTGTACGTGTGAGTCACAGTTCCTTCAGGACATCCCCATCCCCTCCAGCGTGGGTTTCCTCGTAGATCCTGTCCCACACTTGCTCCAGGTGGGCTCTCCAGGGGCTAAGGGGAGCGACCCTCCTCACTCTCCTCCCGCTTTCCCCCGGCTGCTCGCAGGCGTTTCTCACTTTTCCCCTCGCTCTCAGGCAGTGATTTACTCTCTTCAAAATCCGTTTCCCAGAGGCAGCAGCGCCATGGCTGCAGGGCTCAGCCGTGCCCTGAGGTGGCTGGGTGGCTGGGTGGGAGCCGGCCGGGACCGGCTGTGTATGGCGGGCTACGGCCCCAGCCTCACCTGCCAGGGACTGCTCTGCCCTGCCCTGCCCTGCCCTGCCCTGCCAGCACCCAGGGCACCACCGTGCCCTCCCAGCTCTCCCAGATGGTCCAGTGTCTTTCCCACGGCTGCCTCTGCACTGTGCTGACAAGGCTGCAGGGATAGGCAGCGTTTTGTTGAGCAGAGGACACCTTGAATTCAAATCATTAGCTTTTGGAGTCCCTGATCTCACATCCTTGCTCCCCGACCACCTGAGGGGACCAGGCTGTCCTAGACTTTGTGACTGGTGGTGCAGAGATCTCTATTTTCTGGCAGACAACTTGTATTTCTTCAAGATGTCAAAGCCAGTTATCCTGTGAATGTCTCCACTGACTTTTGTTTTGTTTTGTTTTGTTTTCTGGAGGTGATCCAGCAGAAAGCAGCTTTTTTCATGTCAGACATGGTGGTCCCTGACCAAAGCCGTTCAGAGCAGAGGGCTCTCCTCTCAGGGACCTCTTTCCCATGGCTCCCGGCCACCCCGAGGGAGAGTGGGGCCTGTGGGGTCTCCCTTGGTGCCTCTGCGTCCTGAGCGAGCTGCACGGGTCGGACATCCCGGGCATCCTTGGTCCTCTGAGTGCCTCACTGTTCCTAATACACCCCGTGTCGGGTGGGAACAGGATGGAGGAACAGAAACAGGGCAGAGGGGCTCAATTCTGTGCCTGGATTTAGCACTAGGGCTGAACGGTGCCTCCAGCAAGGGGACACAGATCCGGGAGGGCATTTTGTGTAGCACACAAACGAAAGCCAGGCAGAAGCCTGTCCAGCAACTGAGACAGGCTGTTTAAAAAACAGGCTCATTTTAGCTCCTGTTTTCTCATAAGGGAACAGGTATTGTGCACATCCGTGCAGTGCCGGTAGTACATCTCTCCTTACTGTAGTGGAGTTCGCTGCCATTGTGAAAATAATCAGTTAAAAATTATCACAGCTGACAATGCAGCTTTACATCCCATCAGCCACAGATACCTTCCACTCGTCCATGAAAACCCATGGAAATAATAGGAAGAAGCGAAGTTATTATTAGGATAGAATGACTCAATGTTCACAGAATATTTGATGGGGGATCAACTTCTCAAGAGAAGTTAATAAGCAGCCACGCTTGAATATCTGATGTTTATAAATGGGAGAAATGTAGACGGAGAAGTACATTGTGGCTAAAAACCTACTTGATCTGGCCGAAACAAAAACCAGCCTTCATGTCTTATGTCAAAGCAAGTCTACCAGGGCCCAGAAAGAAAGACTTGTCTTTGAGGAGTGATCTGAAAGATAAGTAATACGTCAAAGGAGAGAAAATGCAGTTTCTGCTCCTTGGGGAAAGAGGGTAAAAGGGGAAAGAAAAGAAAAAAAAAAAAAGAAAAAAACCCACATTGAAACTCCTCAGTTGTTGCCTTTTCTTTTTTT
>VZTR01011438.1:97682-122876 GCA_013400775.1 Chaetops frenatus
TTTTTTTTTTTTTTTTTTTTTTTTTTTTTTTTTTTTTTCCTTCCAAGCTGTAGCTATAGCCTCTTTCCTTTGATTTCTCATGATTTAAATTCATACAAAAAGATTTATTTCAAATAAGCCCCTTTAACTGTAGGGGCAGATATTTTTTTATTTTTTTTTTCCTAAAGCCTTTTGTAAGAACAAAGTAACCACTTGTCACACACAGTGACTAATGAGAGTTTAGTGTGGGTTTTAGTGTTCATTCATATGCTTTGTGTTCAGCTAGTCGTAAGTTAAATCTTTAGAAATCACACCGCAGGAATCCTTCTCTTAGGGGTGGGGGCGGGAGGCGAATCTGTCGAGATATTGAGAGCTGGTGAGCGGAAACTGCTCTTTTCAGGCTTCCTAATCGGCGGCACAGGAAATAAACACATGCAGGAAGTCATTTGGCCTTTTCTTGAACTTAAAGTTTATACAGCAATTTATAACTGAGGCAAACTTTGTGTACTTAAACTTTTGAAAATTTAATGAAATGAAGAGGGCATGTTCAGCCCATGCCAGCACGGCTTATAGTTTCTGCAACCAGCTTGTCTAAATACAGTATTAAAAATTGGAAAGATTACAGGGTATATATTTTTACAGCTAGAATATATCCTTGAAACATTTTTGTATGTCTTCTCTCTGTCCTCTTTTCCTTCCATTTCTCTAATTCTCTCCTAAACAAACTGAGCTGAAGCACTGAAGATCTGAAATTAAACTGAAAGTCATGTTTATGAAGCTGTTTTCCATGCTTCTACACCAGACTCTACTCTTTCATCCTTTCCACTCTACTCTTTCATCCTTTCCCTGACTTTCTCATTTATCTTGTAAGCACTTCAGGGTAAGGATGGTCTTGGATCATGTGAAACACCTTGTTTGGTGGTGGCCCCTATTGATATTTGGTTAATGCTACATGTATGATATATAAAAGTTGTCTTTGAAAGGAGCGTAAAAATAAATGAAGTGTCATTCTTGAGTATAGCTTTTGAAATTGATAGCATCAATTTGCTAACAGGGACATTTATAAGCATTTCTAAGAAATATTATTTGTGTTCATATTTCGTAAGCTTTCACTGTATAAACAAGGTCACCATAAATTTACTGCCCTAAAAAGAATAGGTTTAGTTTTACAATAACTACAATTAGTTGGAGTAAATTTACATGGGAAATTTAGAACACCTTTGCCAATAAAAAGAAAGCAAGCAAAACCCAAATTAAGAGCAGAATATGGAATAAAAAGTACATTTGCATGTCTTTGAAGACCAACCTAAATACCTGCTAAAAATGCATCCACTCCTATGCCCCTTTTACTCTTTTGAAACTTTATTTTTTTTTTTACTGCCCTAATAAACCACCCCTAACAATGCAGAGGTTTATTAGGAATATTTTTTTATAAAACAAAGACTAGAGGCAGAAAGCTTCAATTAAAGTAAAATGAGAGAAGGACAGAAAGAATGCATATGAATTATGTATCTGTGTTCCAGGTTACTTTCAGATGAAATTATTGAATTTATAAAAAAAAAATAAAAGTCAAGGTCTGGAATTTTTTTTCTGAGTAATTAAAACTTGTTATGAAATTTCATGGTGTGGTTAGAAGGTTGCATATTTGAAATGTAGCTTTGTGATGGCTTGGCATTAACAAACCCCTAGATGGGATTTCAAGACTTCAAGAAATGCATCTAAACATTGTCCCAAAACTGCCATTTACTGTAAAATGGCCATAGCTGATCAGTTGTTCAATAAATGTCAATATAATGAAAAGATGTGGAAGTTTCTATGATTAATCTTGAGACTGTACCTTCTACACATTTTCAGAACAGGCCCTTACTTCTATCGTTTATTGATTGTCCATTTGATTTATATCTCAGCCTGAAGTCTAACAGTCATCAGTCTTCCTTTTGGACATTACAGTGACATAGCTCTTTCACTGATATCTTTGATGGAATCCATTTTTTGCGTTTCCCAGGTCCTTACAGGAAACACTCAAGTTAATTCCAGACCATGTGGCATTATATGTATGCACAGTGATGATTTATAGCTGCATTATTTGTATTCTACCCTAAAAGCTATTTTTACGTTGCATTTCTTTCTTTTTTGATAGTCCAGCTCCACAGTGAGAACGTACCAAAACAGTAAATCGAGAGTGACCATGAGCCCTGGCTTTAGCTCCCAGTGGAATAGCAGCCAACCTGCTTGGAATACTTACACCTTTCCAAGAGCAAGCTTGCACTACCAGTCTCATGCTAGCTACACCTACTGTGCTGGACATCCTGCTGTAAGTAATGAAAACCTTTTCTGCAGTTACCTGAATGATTCCCTGGGAGGTGGAGGCACTCAGGGGCTGATGGTTCAGCACCCTTCTCCAGCACTCTTTATGTCCCATGGCAGTCATGCAGCTCACATGTACTAACCCTAAATCTAAGAAAAAATTAGAATGAGTCTTAGACATAAGCAAATGTGTAAGTTTTATGGCTCGATACAAATACATATATTTTTGCACATTTAGCCTTCCTTCTCCTTGCATGAAATTATTGTGCCCGGGTTTTGGTGTTAGAGATGTGGTCTGAAAAGCAGTATTAGAGATGGCCTCATTTCTGTTCCTGGTGAGTCTGTAAAATGAATGAATTATTCTATTTCAGACATTTTAAATTGTGTAGATTAGTCAGAGAAGGGAAGCATCTCTTCTCATTATTAGATTTTTTTTTAGACTCACTACTTTATCATTAATGTGATCAGAGGTGAACATGCAATCTTGTTGCTAAGCAAAGACTACTGGTCTTCTGTAATTGCATGAACTGGCCAAAAATAGCGGGGAAGAATGGCTCAGTGTTGTTGTGTGTTCTAATTTGACAATCATGAAAGGGTCACAACTACAGGCTGATGGTGAGTTTTGTCATATTGGTATTGCTGACTCCTTATAGCAGACCCTTTTCTTACATGTAGTTTCTGGTTTTGAAAGACCCTGAGAGAGTTAATGGGGGAAGATCTCATCAGTTTAAGCAATCGTCCTTTTTTCCCCACTCCACACTTCATTGTTTTAATGTTTGGATTTGAACTTAGCCTTGGACATTTGGTTATAGAACTTCTTAAAGGTCATAACATCTTAACCTCCTGTTGTGTGTACGTAATGAAGTTTTGCCATCCTATAGTGAATTCCAGTAGGGAAATGAGAAAGTGCAGCTTTTGGTACAGAATGGAAATTTTGCCATGCAGTCTTATTGCAAGATCTTTATGATTTGATTTAGATTTGATATCTTACCTGCCAAAAGACTTCTGGCCAGAAGTTTGGGTTAGGAATTGTCTCAGACATTAACGTGGTAATTGAAATAAGGGAGAGGAATAAATTTGTAAAATCTTACCTATTTTCTGAGGTGATGAGTTCACAGAATAAATTAAACATCTCTATGGATGCTTCTGTTTGCTCATTGCCATTATGGTGTCATTGAAAATGATAAAAAACTGTTGTGAAGAAATAAAAAGTATTTGACATCAGAAGGGCACAGATATTTTCATTGTTTAAAATGATGGCTCAAAAAGAGTCCCATGACAGCTTAATTTATCTTAAACTGTGGGTATTCGAATCATTAACTGCTCCTTATCTTTGATCATTTTGAATAAACACTATCCCCTCTGTGACTCAAGCTTTGACTCTGCTTAGCAAAAGAGCATACAAGAAGAATGCTGTGCTCCCTGGAAGAGAGCTTAAAATTTGAATTAAAATTTCAGTCTTTTTAAAGCTACTTCCACAGTTCCTCTTTCCTTTGTTCAGACTAAAGTTGAGGGGAGCTCCACTAATATTGTAGTACGATATTTGTATATTGTACGTATAGTGTCTGTACAATATTTGTTTTCATTAAGCATCTTAATATGTAGTCAGTGGAAATGATGTATCAGTCTGGAAGTTGGTTTATCTGATTACTGGAAAGTAAAGATTTTAGAAAGTGCAGAATTGCATAAACTTTTGTGCAGATTGGTTGATTAGTCCTGCCCTCAGTGTCCCTGGGTTCAAATGTTTACAAAACTTGGCACATTTCTTCCTTCCTTCTCATCTGAGGAGCTTTGTTGCAGAGCTAATCAGCAGAGATTGGACAGATTTCTTAAGCTGGTGGTAAAGAAGCTGTAACAGATTAGCTGCCATTGCAGCGCCTTCCACTGTGATCACACACTTTTTCCACACCTTCCCTGCTTTTGTATTCTCTGAGGGTGAGTCCATAAGCAGGGTCTGGGCACTCCAGAAAACTCAGCTCCTCCCTCCTACAGCATCAAAAGAAGTTCAAGTTTCCAAGAAAAAAATAATGCCTTAATATTTGCTTGAATACCTGTTTCATTGTATATGATAAGGTTAGAATTAGTCTGGTTCCTGTTTCTAAATTGGATTTGTTTAATCTGGGCTCAAACCAACCTTTTTATGGCAAATGACAACAATAAAAGCTGGATACGAGGGAGCTCCTTTATTCGTGAATCTTCTCAGTATTACATGCTCAATTGGATGTCTACTTTACTTCAGAGGATTTTATTTGCCCTCATCTGACACAGGTTCACCATAACAAGTTGTATGTTGTAGAGCTGTATGAAGCTGTTTCTGCAAAACCTCCCATGTGGAATATGTCTAAAGATCATTGCAGTTCCTTGACACTTTGGAGGCTAACAAACTTACAAGATCTTTGCAAGTTCAAGGCAGACGAATGTCAGGGAGTTGGATCTGCCCTTGAAGTACTTAAAGATATTAGTCCCCAAAGACAGCGCCAAGAGAAAAGCTTTGGATTTCTGTACTGTTTGGAGAAAAGCTGAAGGAGACAAAAAAGATTCATTTTAATTGAGCCAANTAAATGAAAGAAAAAATACCTTACAAAGTGCAGTGTTAAGAGACCCTTATGACTGTCTGGTCCTGAGAAATATGTGAGAGCCAAAGGTGGGGTTTTTATTTTGTTTTATCAGAGGGCACACTTGGCATCTCTCTTCCATAGTGCTACAATTATTGATTAAAAGCAGTCTTTCCACACTAGGAAAGAAAAGAACAAGAAGTTTGTTTAAACAGGGTAATTTTTCAGCTCTTGAGTTATCTAAGGGAAAAACAGACTGCATATCATCGCAGTCAAGAGTTCAATGCAGTTTTTGAACAAACAAGAAGGTGCTAATTTCTAGCTGTATTGGGAAGCAGGATACCCTGCAGAATCTTTGTATACTAATATAAATGTTAATGTGGTAGATGGTCCTTACATAGTAAATGCTTTTTGATATTAGGGGTTCGAAATTCCCATTCAGAGGCTTGCAGCCAGAAAAATGCAGCTTGTAGTGCTCAGAATAGGAGAAGACACCTAGTCATCTCACATGCTTTTCACTTGAACTTTCCTCACACAGGAAGATAAAAATTAGATAAAGTAATTCTGATTATCCCTCCTGGGAAAGATAGGAACCTTTGAGAGATAATGCCCTTTGAGGACTACACAGGCTTCCTACCCATGCTCAAAAGCCTCAAAGGCTCACTCCATTTCCCTTTCTCCACATTTTGCTGGAAGGATGGTAGAATTTCACAGATCTTCAGAAATCTTGTCCATTGAATTTATTTTAACAAATGAACTACTTAGACTGTACTGTTGTTTTAAAGAAATACATATGTAAAGTGGGCAAAAAACCACAGATCTCCTCAGCTTTGGAGTATTCCAGCTGAAATTGGAAGGGAGTCTCTTACGCCTCTCTTGGACATTCATACAGCAGTCACAGACACCTCCCATGCTTACCTTTGTAAAATCAGTTCTTACTTATGAAGGAATTTGGCCATGTGATACTCTCTGGTGAAGCAGACAGAACTGTTCCAGAGGATGTTACCCTGCAGGGTTTGAAACCTTTATTGTATGCCTATGGGTGATGAATTTAGGTGTGTGTATTAATTTCTCCATGTGCATAAATCTCTGTAGCATGCACGATGTCTTTGAAGTCCTTATCTAGATATCCAACCCAGCATATGTGAGACTTTCAGACAGAATCTATTCTGCTCTCTAACAGGATTTGGTCACGCTCCACTAGATCAGTGACAGCTTTCAAAGCATGATTGGTTAAATCTGTAGAGTTATTATTTGGAGCTCTACACATAATGTTTACAAGCTGTTACGTCTAAGATGTCATATATGGATCAGACAATCAGTTTGCTTAGCAGTCCCCATTCCAACAGTCTGTCCCCAGACTTCTTTCTATGGCTTCTTTAAATGCGTGATTGCTTCTGAAATTATGCTGTTAGTTGGAATGTGAAAAGCAGAGTTAAAAGAAAATGTGATGCAGAGCTCTATGAGACGCTACTGGCATTCTTCCACTCACTTCTCTGAGCCCTAGTAGGATCTCAAATCTTTAATCTCAGAAATCTTAAGACCCAGTAGAAGGAGCTGTAGCTCCTTTTACACATTTCCGCTGGCAATTCTTGGACAGAAAAGCAGAGAGGGAGCAAGGCTGTCATTGTGGACAACTCTAATGGAAGGGCTTACTCACTGTCAGCATGACTATGCAGAGTCCCTCAGAAAAATTTCCAGTTCCAGGTAGGTAAGCCTCATTGCTGATGACAGAACTGCCGGACTGCGGCATTGCACAGCTGTAATGCTTTATGTAAACTGACTGTTCTGATCATTACCACACAAATTGAATTAACATCTGTAGCAAGCTCTCAGTGATTGACTGTTTTAACAACTTGTTTTGTATACATATATTTATAAAATTAGAAGACCTGCCATTTTTATGGGATTAGATAATACAATGTTTAGGGACCACCTGGGGATGTGAGATATAATGATCAATTTGTATGTATATATATGTATAATGGCTAAATTATTATTTTAAAGTGTATATGTATTTATATGTATATAACAGAAATCATGCTTTTGGTTAAGATCTTTGTAGAATGATGAAGGAAGGTTCTCAGTGCAGGGCTGGAATTGGTTGTCAGTCTCCACTTTTCTGATGTGATGTTGTTTTCTGAAATGTAAACCTCATTAGGGAACACATTTTTGTAAGTGTAATGTTCTACTCAAAGTTGGTTCTATAACACTAAAATAAGATTGACCCAAGCAATTTACTGATGCATACCAAATTCATAAGATAGACCATAAATTATGTGACAATACATTATAATGCAAAGATAATGTTTTAAGAGGCATCTTTCCTTAAATTCAGGAAGTATTCAATACATAGCATAGGTATCCTATTCAAAACAGACCCTTATTTCTCTAGAAATAGAAGTATAACAGATCAGGAGTCAAGTTTGTTTTTTTGTTTTTCTTTTCACTTTTTTTTTAATGCTGATATCTTTCCAGTGAGCAATTTTGTTACATCTCTCCTTAGAGAAAGAGACAGTGCTAAGAGTGAAATTCTTATGCAGTGTAATACTGTCATCACTGATTTCCAAGATACCTGTTTAAACAAAAGCTGTCACTTTCTGATCTGACTTGAGCCTTCTGCCTGATTCATTTTGTAATATCACGAACAGTGGATTGTGGATTTGTGGAGTAGAGCTGGTCTGATTAGAGAGGAAGAAACTCCTTTTTACACATGCACATCCTTATAATCAGCAATGATGGGAAAGGAAATAAATAGTTCGGTAGGCATGAATTGGAAGTGTCTCTCTAAGAACCTCTCAATTACACTTGAAGTTCTGAAGTCTTGTTTTTCTCTGTCCTTAATGTTAACCCTTGCTTACCTTCATGGGCCTTTAATGTGAGATTGCTCCCTACCATTCTCTAGCCAGTATTTCTTACATGTTACTGGCCCTTGCCATTATAATAGGCACAAACAAAAAAAAAGTGGAAATGGTTCCAAGAAATTATACACTGTCGAAGGACCACTGAGCAAAATATGTGGCAGATGTCACTTTGGTCACAGTCTTACAATACATAAAGTGTAAAGGATGTATTTTGATCTTCTAAAGTTGGTGATAACCCCAGCTTTGGAAGCCCATTAGTTAATCTGGGGAAGGATCAAGCCTGGGATGGAAAGAAATAGGAAATAAAGTTGCCAAACAAAAGTAAAAGAGAGGTGTATCACTAGAAGCTATTTTATGTAGTTGCTGACATGTTCTTTATGAAACACTGCAAGAACAAGTGAGAATGTAAAATGAAGAGGCAGTCACTAAATGAGGATGAAGAGGATGACATCTCCATGGCTAGGCATCAGTTGTGGTATAAGAGAGAAGCTGTGCCAGTTAGGAGAAAAGTAATGAAGGATTGTGGAGAAAGGAATATTTTTAATTGACGAGATGTTGTAGTTATCAGGTGCAATGAGTAGCTTAGAGATCAGCTGCAAATCCATATGCTAACTGCTGACATAAATTATTTATTCTGTTTATCTATTACCTTCATCTACAGGAACAGA
Organism: Chaetops frenatus; assembly: GCA_013400775.1. NCBI lineage: Eukaryota > Metazoa > Chordata > Aves > Passeriformes > Picathartidae > Chaetops > Chaetops frenatus. The sequence continues at coordinate 106,056 of VZTR01011438.1, forward strand.
GCCTCAAAAACATGAACTTATTAGGCCGCAAACTTAAAACACATTTTCACTGTGGCTTGGCTTCTTTGGAGAAGAGAGGGTGGAAATTTCAAACCCCCAAACAAATATGTCTCTTAATTAACTTTACTCACCATCTGTGCTTACTTATAGCTGAGGCAAGCGGTACCAGTGACTTGTGAGATTGCTTTCAATGCTGCCTCTTTAGGCCAGCTTTTCAAAGCAGCAATCACATGCAGTTAATTCCGATCAGATCAGCTTATCAGCTCAGTTCATTGTAGTGCTTTCATAATCATTCGTGTGTGACAGCCCATTAAAACTTGGCCAGGCCTTTTAAAAAAAAAAAAAATCACAAAATCCACCAGTGTGTTCATTCAGTGTGTACATTCAGCCTTTGGCTAGAGCAGCATATTTGTTTTGTGTATTAAGCTTTGAAATGGAACTTTAGTGAAGGGTTGTAGGGAAAAGTCACCAGCAATGTAGAACTCTAGCCAAAGAAGTTTACTGTATTTTACCTCGAAGAGTAGTTTTATTCAAAAACGTGTACATGATGCTGTAATAATTGTGTTAAATGCTGCCTGTGGCTCTGCTTGGCTCCTGCAAAGGGACAGTGCTGTGGATGCTGCCCACCAGATCTGTGGGGTGTGTGAAAGGCCACTGCCCATGGGTGGTTCAGGTTGGCCGAGTGAGTTTTTCCTTTCTGGAGTACTTTTGATGGATGGCAATTACAGTTTGAAGTTGAATGCCCTGCTCCAAAAGGGCAGTACCTCTCAGAGAGGAGGGAGAGCACTGATAACACAAAACCCTTCAACTGACTTGCAGCAAATATTTTTCAGAAAGTCTGGGGAAATGGAGAAGTTCCACGTAAGTGAGTTTAGAGATGTTTGGTTTCAGAATTCTGTTTTTTTGTGTGTGAATGTTGTTTTAATGTTATTTTTTCCAGTATCCTCTATTCATTTACATATCACACATATTATGTTTTGTCATTGTTTCTCTTAATCTTAACAGATTAAATTAAGAATTTTGTAGATTTATATCTGTTGATGTCTTTTATTGATTTATTTATAAAATTTAACAGAAAAAAGTCAATTTTTCTGCAAAAAACACAGGGCAAAATATTTTTTTTCTCAACAATTAATGCTGGAAAGATTGGAAAAAAATCCTCAGTATATAACTAGTGCTCTTATTTTCAAGAAGAAAGATTTCTTCATGAGTAGTATAATTAAGGTCTTTGAAATTACCAGAAGTATTTATACATATATATCCACAGCATTTATTTATTGGTAAAATAACTGCTGCAGGAAAGTTTCTCATCACCTCCAAGTGCTAATAAAGTCAACAATTTTGGAGATGAAAACTTTCTGTTTTTAAGCAGACTCTATGGGAATATTCTTGCTGATTCTACATTTTTTATTCTTGCATACTGAAGTGGAAGAAGACACAGAAAGATGGCATTTTTAATAGACTTTAAAAATCCAAACCAGATGGTGCCTTTTTCCTGTCTTTCTTTCTGTCTTTCTGTCTTTATGTCTTTCTTTCTGTCTTTCTTTCTGTCTTTGTCTTTCTGAAGAAAATTCCCTAAATTTAGACTGTAAAATAGGCTTGTAGGAGGCAGTAAATACAGATCTTAGTAAACGTCTATAATTTACAGCTACAGATATATATACCTACCTATACATATCTCTATATGTATTTCTGTCTGTATTCATGAATATGTGTGTCTATATATAATGTATATACACTCTTCCAGTGTTTGTTTTGGTTTTCTGCTTTAATTTAGCAAATAGGAGGAGTATGTTTCTAATTTACCTTCTCATCTCATTTTCAGTAAGCCAGACAAGTTGTCTTTAGGATTTGTTAGTTAAGGTGATGAGTTCCTTCAGCCTCCAGAGAAAATCCTGGTATTAGGGCTTGACAGTAGATGCTACAAACTGCCAAACTGTCACACGTTTTGGAGACACCTGACACTTTTTGAAAGATTGATTATTGCAAAAGGCCAGCTACTGTGTTGCTTTCGTTTTAAATAATTAACACGCTCAGACAACTTGCTTGTATTGCAGCCTCCAAGGGTGAAGAGTTTTGGACTAGTCTGAGCAAATACTTCTTCAAATAACTTTGCTGATGGACTCTTTCTCTTCTCTCTTAATTTTAATTGGCGTTATTGATTTAATATAAACCCACCCAATTCAGTGAAGGCATAAGGGATGAAATTTTCCTTTTACACTTAGACCTATTTCCTTGCTTTGAGGATTTATTTACACCAGGGATGCTATTCAACAGCACTGTCAACAGCTACTTCTGTTTACAAAGGGAGATGGAAGAAATGCATGTCTGTGGGAAATATTGATTTGTCAAAATTGAAATGTTCTTTTGATGACATTTCAGTTTTTTTTACTCTTGACAAATTTCAAATGTTGCTTTACTGTAAACCCGAATACTGACCAAAGATCATTTGTCCCTTGCTGATTTCTGACGTATGTTCCACCAGTGATTTAAACAGTCTGTTGAGAGCACATGATCTAAAAAAGATCAAAATCCAAGAGTTCCTTTCATGATCCTGCTTAATTTTTAAAGCAACCTAAATTTTCATCTTTGTTACCTCTGTTGAAATGTTTACTTTTGCTTTTACTTTATTAGCTGGATTTCCTGTAAAAGAAACACCTGAGAGATATTGTGATCTGTGTGTCTGTCTTGGGCAAGTTTTTCATTAATTTCTCTACTCTTGGCCAAGACAAAGATTACTGTGAGAGAACTTTATGTTGAGGAAACTGAAGGCATTGTATGGAAGGTGTTTCTGCATCACTCTTGAGAGGTAGCTGGAGTTTTAGAGAGGAAAAACAGAGATCCAAAAGATAACAGGCTTTATTTATTTCTGAAATCTAGGGAACAACTCATCAGAGTGCTGTGTTGACTTTTTCCTTGATAAGGATGCTATTGACCTCAGATTTGTATCAAAAATATGGTAAAAAAAAGTCTCTATCCCAAGGCATGTAACTAGTTGGGACAGAAAATAGGAGGGGAAGCAGTGACTCTAAAAGGGATCGTCTCCAAGGTTATGCAGCTCTTGGAGGAAAAGAATGGCAGTAAGCTTTGGTTTTCATTCATTCCAAGTGCGTGCCATATCTGTCAAACCAGGCTCTTTTCTGTATTTTTTCCAAGTATATAACTAGGCAATGTTTGCTTTTGTTCTAAAACCTGTAACTAGCTATAAGGTGATGGTGGTGTTATAATGAAGCCTAAAACTTCTAGCTAAAAACAGGTTTGGTTTGTTATGTTCTTTACTTTCCATCAGTGTGTCTCTTCTATGCTGTATCAGGTTCTCATATCAAGTACAGACATTTGTGCTTTTGGGAAAAGAGACTTGCCTTCTGCAAGGGCATCTCCCCTCAAGGCATCACTGCTTTGTTTCCATTTTTTCTGCTTTTATTTTATTTAAAGGCTGTCAGTATTTTAATATAGTTTTCAATGGAATTTACTTTTTTGGCTGTAAGATGGACTGCCTGGATTTTGCCAAATAGACTTACTACCTTTAGGTTTCACAAGGAGCAGAATATTTTTCCTTTTATGTACAAATACCTGTCTTCCTTGGGTATACAGTCAGCTTCCATGAAAGAGGAAAAAAATTGAAAGGTTCTAGACATATTACAAAGGTCTTTGCAGATATTCTCTTCAGTACTTTCACCTTTCATGCTTTTTTTCTCATCTTTTTGAGCGTTAGCTCTCTGGCATGGTCAGGTGCTAGGAATTTCCTGGCAGCAAAGGCAAATGCTCTGTTGAGGCTCTGTCCTTCTGCCCTGGTGACCTGTCCCTGGATGCCTGCCAGCATGGCTTGCTCTGCTGAAACCAGAGCTGCTGCAGATCTCTCTGCCAGCTGCTTGCAGTCAGGGAGAGCAAAACTCAGCCTTTATGTTCATCATGGTTGCAAAGTCTTTATGGTTGGACTCTGTCTTGAAGGTCTTTCCCAACCTAACTGGTCCCATGAGTCCGTGACACAGTGTCAAGGTGGTCTGGAAGCTCCAGCATATTCACTTCTGCTCTGTGCTAGGTACTACTGCTTCACCTCTGTGTGGTCTTGGAAGAGCCATGTGATTTTATTTGTTCCCCCATCTTACTTTATTTCTTTGTTTGTATCATGTAAATGAGAACATTTGCCTACAAACTCTTAGATGTGTAGCTGATCTTTTTTACTTTCTTTTTTCTTTTTGCATTGTCAATGACTTATTTTAAAAGTGGAATCTTTCAAACTTCTGGAAAGCAACTCAATTTTTGCTTTGTTATCAGGGAAGTCTCTCTTTGGAGACTTTATTTTCCTCAGAAGCTATGCTCGTAATGTATACAGCTGGGTGAAAGGTTGGATTGAGTTGTTTTCCTGCCAAACTATAAAGTGATTTTCTTTTTAAATCTTTCTTTCCATTTGGCTGCTACTTAATGTCTTTTGTCTGCTTAAGGAGGACAGGTGCAATTACTCACCTCTGAATCCTGGGAAAGAAATAGTAATTCAGCATGGTCCCTTAGAATGGAATGTAATTCACTGCCCCACATACGGTACATTACGCAAGACAAACAGAACTTTGAAAGCTGTACCATCACAAAGGAGAGCATAAGATGAACAATGCCTGCTACCAAGTCAAGCTGTTTATCTTAATATTTTGTTTGGGAGTTGGAAAGTAAAAAAAAACCCATAATTATCTATTGAAGCTTGATAGAATTGCTTTTTCAATCTTTTAAGGACAACATGTCTTGGCACTGCTATGTGAGTAAAAGGATGTTGTTAGCATTCACCAACTATTTCATTGGGATGTAGATTTTAAAGCAGTGATAGTAGACCCATCATTACTTAGATAATTTAATATTTTTTTCTTTCTTTATAACAAAAATGGTGGCCAAGATTTCAAAAAGTGAAAGTTCTCACCTTTCCTTAAAGAGTAAACCTGCCTTCCACTGAGTTGAGATACTCAGGCTACATAGGGATTTCAGCCCAGAGTGAATATATTCAATAGATAATTAATAACTTAATGATAGGAGAGATCTGCTTACAGAACAAAATTTTGCATTGGGTAAACAAACAGTTTCTAGCTGTGGTCATGTAGAACTGCAGAGCAGCTTTGTCCCATTATACTTGTTGCTTGAGGATTACACAAAATAAACAGATTTATTTTAAAGATAGTTCAGGTTTCAAAAAATTTTTTTCCTATCTGTGGGGCAAATAAGTCAGGTTACTGCTTGTCTATATCACAGTAAAGTCTTTTCATTTCATTCCCTATTTTTGCTTGCTGACAAGTTTATGGCACTTTCACCTTTCCAGGGAAACCCTATGAGGTCTGGTGTGATGCTAAAGGGATGTTGTGTAATTTTGAATAGAGTTCTTTTTGTTCCTTCATAATCAAAAAAGTCAGATGCACTTCACCATCAAATCTTTTCCTCTTGATGAAATTCAAGACCATGTACAGAATAGATACCAATCTTTTATGGCAGTTAAATGTTCATGCTTCCCCACTTATTCCCACATGCTCAGTTACATCCAGAGCAGAGATATAAACTTGATGCTTTCCAGTAGAGGGTGTCTGAAGCAGAAATTTGTTCATTTTGACTTTTCTGAAACGCAAAATGAAGTAATTTTGTGATTCTCTGCCGTGACTTTTTTTGGTCCCCGTTCACACTCCCCTCCATACTCCTCCCCCTCCCCTTTTNAATAGAAGGAGGACAAGAATTCAATTTGTTGTTCTTACAGCCAAATATTGTACAATAGGCAAACTGACTATGGAAACTGTATCTGCTTCTGGTAAGATGTATAATTCCCTTAAGAGAAAATGCAGGCTGCTGTGTAGATCTAAAAGAATCCTCAGAATTTGGGAATAAACGACTGTGCTGCTGTTCTAGGACTGAGTGTACCACATGACAATCACTTTGTTTTTCTTGAAATGTTAGTGAAGCAGGAAACAACAAAAAAATTCACATAACATTAATAAAAGGAAGCTAAGCATGTTAGTGCTTTTGTGATAGCTAAGTTGTATGGCTTCATGAATAACTGCTATTTAAAGGGCAACTAGAACTGAAATATTATTAACTGACTAAAAATAAATTAAATTATTTGAATGACTACATCCATTTTTGATATTTATTGTAAGATGTTCCATGTGAATAAACACCTTTTTCTAGTCTTGTTAACCTCATTAGGGGTGTCTGTCTTGGTGGTGGTCCCTCTGGATAGAGGAACTGGCATGGTTTTCCTTATTTAAGACCAAAGAAAAAGGAGTGTGTGGGGGGGAAGTGTAAAGATATTTTTTTCTTCTGAAAAAGGAAGAATAAACCCACATGGAAATAAAAATGCCAATCAAATTATGTTTTGGGAAAAACAGCTAAACTGTCTGTAAACAACATGTCAAATATAAAGAAGGATGGAAAAAAACCTAAATATAACCTCTTTCAGCAAAAGTACACTTATATTGTTAGGTATAACATTCTTAAGAACTTTTCTTTTCCATATTTAAATTTGCCCTAAAAAACCCAATACCCTGCCCCTCACTTGCCAAAACCCTCCAAGAAAACCCAAGACCCAACAGAGATATCATTCTCACTCATTGAAAGCTTTTTAAACTGACCTTATACAATTTTAGGAATGATATGTCTGGAATAATAAAACCATCTAATTTTTCTACATCCAAAATGAAAATATTTCATTCTGTTTTAAACAACAGTGAATAAAATGGAATTGAAAAGCAGATGTAAACAAGGCTAGTGATTACAAAGGGATGAGTTGTTGGTCCAACAGGGAAGTGGAGGAGAAACTTGAGAGTCTGTGCAAATTACAGACTGTAAGGAGAAGCTTTTTTCTTGCTTTACACAATTCTTAAACTTCACAAGGAAGGGAAAGTTTCTTCAATGAAGAGCTTAAACTATAGTGATGTTCAGTGATGGCATTGGTATCAGCAAATCTGCAGCTGAGTGTGAGACTCCTTGCTGATATATTGGACATTTATAATGCAGATTCCAGTCCCTGTTGCCATGCAGAATATCTCCCACAGATATTTCACTTTTGCTTTTCTCTCTATAAAAGCCCCGAAGTACACACCTGCAGTTTCTGTGTGGAGAATACAACCTGCCAAGCTCTCACATTATCAGAGGTGAGGAAGTCCCACTGGCCGCAACCAAGACATTCCTGTTTGTATTCATTGATGATCAAAAGTAGATGGAAGGTGTTTGATTTCTTTGTCTTTTTGTCTTTATTATCTGTTGTATCAGTGCACTGAAACAAGCCTGGTTATGGTGGTTCTGGAGAGGCAAAATGGCTCTGAGTTTTGCCCTGACCTTGTTGCTTTGACCACATGTATATATACTGTTCTTTTCTGTCCTCATCTGGCTTTTCTTGGGATCATGGGAGAAAGGAAAATACCTTTTTCACATGAGGCAAAGAGATTGTTTTGTTTTGCTTTCCACTATTTTCTTTGCTATGTTTTTTTCTTTCACAGGTGAAAGAATCCCCTGCCTACCTGTGGGAATTTTAAGAAAATAATCTTTTAATATGGAAGTGTTTATGTTCTCATTAAAGGATGAACATAATATCGATTTCCTGTACCCTCACCCAAAATCTAATTGCAAACTGTAGCGACTGGAGATAAGTCTGCCCACTAGGTTTAGTGCTGTTTTACTAGTTTAATTAGGCTTTGGGTTTAAGGTGTTTCATGAGAAGAAAAGGGCTTCTCAATAGTTGGGTTAAAAAGGCAGAGAGAAACAACCGCTGTAAGGGCACTTTCCCATGTACTTGAGCATGATTAAATGTAGCAGGGGGTTCTTACTTCACTGAGTAAATTACCTTTGTCCCACATGTATATTGATATAAACTTTAAACATTTGCCTTTGCAATATATCTCAGGCTGCTTTTCTTGCTGCTCAGGGTCAAGAGAGAAATTCATGAATGCTTACAGGAAATCTCTCTCTAAGTATAAGGAATAGGTGTACAGTTTCTCAGATAAACAGATGATTCAGATTGTCAAATTCTTTGCGTGTTTACTTTTAAACAACACACAGAGCAAATAAAGCAACCTTTTCACCAGATTTATTTTAGTGATTCAGATGCCATATCATTTCTCTAGTGTCATACATAAAAATTACTTGAAAAACAGATATTTTTTTTTTATTATTCCTGCTATGGTGATACAGAAAAAAAAGACTGGTTTGGATATTTGTTACTATTTAAGCCAAAAGATCTGAGTCTTCAAGAAACCCTACCTGACACTGACAGATGCTACTCAAGTGATTGTTGCATCAAGGTGCCCACAGGGGTTTAATAGGAAGTGTGTATTTTTTTCTTTTAGTGCAGGAGTATGAGATCAGTTCATAAACTTTTCATTTTCTCTCCCAACTGTCCCATCTCTATCCATCTTAAAATATTTTTCTTCTCTGTAGCATTATGACAGGTTTAAGACCCCAGCTGAAGCATGACATAAATAAACTAATACATGATCTTCTTAATCCAAATGTAATTTGTTAAAATCTTTTCAAAATCTTTTCTAACAGGCTAACCTATGTTTAAAATTCTCCAGGTCTTAGCCCTTCTGTCTAGAATTACTTTAAAATGTTTGGGACTGCTAAATGTTGGATATTTATTAAATAGAGTATCAACATATTTCTATACTTTCTAATTTTCTAATATTGAAAAAATTACAACGTTTCCTTGGTTTAATCGTAAGATGACATGAATTTGTGATGTGCTTTTCAGTCAAGCTGAAGATATTTTCTTGGATTGTTTCCATAAAAACATGAGTAACAGTTATAAAGTTATAATGGTTCAAACTTTTCGACACTAAAATGAGTCTGTAAGCTTTTAGGCACTAAAATAAGACCAACTCTAGCAAAACACCTCTGGGTGTATTCATTTGGTCTATGCCTTAGTAACTGTGCTTCCCAGACTTCACAGAATCCCAGATTGGGTCAGGTTGGAAAGGACCCCAGTGGGGTCATCTCATCCAACCTCCCTGCTAGAGCAGGGCCATCCCAGAGCACATGGCACAGGATTGTGTCCAGAGGCTTCTTGAATATCTCCAGTGGGGGAGACTCCACAGTCTCTGGGCTCCTCTAGGGAAGCAAGAGCAAGGTGGCATTTAGGCCTGTGGGGCTGTGCCATGTGGTGACAGTTCACCCCAAAGAAGCCACTGACTAGCAGAGACTTCTGGCATGGCTCTCACACCACCACCAATCTACATTGGGTCCTGAAATATTTTAAATGATCTTTACTCGGCAACAAGCTTTTTATCTCAGTTTCTGACTGAGAAGTACTTCAATGAATATCTTTGTTCATTAACTACACACTAGTTTTAAACATTTGTTCCATTTGAGCCACTTTTTAAGCATGCTATTTCTAGCTCATACTCTGAATGCACTCTTTGATAATGATGGTGAGCGAATAACTTCAGTCATATCACTAATAATTGTCTTAACCAATCTATTGTGCAGCTGAACAGATCGAGCTAATGCTGAAAGCTGAGGGGTTTAGAAGCAGTTTCCCTATCAGAAGAGTGTAAGACCAATGTACATTGATTCAGATTTAAAAAAAAAAAAAAAAGGTAAATTGCTGATCTGAACAGAAATATATGCCAGTCAGAATCGATATTGGCCTCGATGAGATTTATTTTGTTGAAGAAAAGAATCTAATATTCAGGAGACACTCGAGCTGTGGTAGTTGTTGAGTATTGTTTATTCAGGCAGTTGAATTGTTGGGCTGAAGCAGGGAAGGTTTATTAGCCCTGCCTTGGGCATCAAACTATTAGATTTCATGTAATTTCAGCAGGTTTCTAGGAAATATTTTACACCTTTATGAGTAAATTTGAAATTTTGGGCACTGGGAAACTACATGAGAATTGTATTTTTCATACCATTTTCCAAATAGTATTTGGTTCCTTGAGACCATAATGTTTTTATTATAAAAAGCATTATTTGTCCCTCCATACTGTTGGTGCTCATTTTCTGTTTAAGGAGAATATAAGAATGAGTGCTGATATGAGGTACTGCATAACTATGTTAAAAATAAAAGGGGAGGGAATGGTGGAGAGCTGCCTCAGACAGATGAAAAATGCCCAGTATGTCAAGGAAAATATATTCCCCAGTGTCATTTCATGCTCTGCAGGGGTCTGTTTTCTTGAGTCTAGTGCAAATGCACACTCTCAAGAAAGCCATTTTCTGCTTAATGTGGAAAAGAAGAATAAAACATTTTTTTATACTACTTTGATACAATCTTGTCAGAAAAGAGAGGTGGATGAAGAATAACAATCTTTAGGGATGCCATCAAGACTCCCTAAACACAAACCTTATCAACCCCAGTCTGAAATCATGTCAAATTTCACAAATTAGGCAAGACTGGATTCTGCTTTGGACACCTCCAATGAAAACCCATGACACAATAGGAACTAATGTGAACAATTCCTTCAGCAGATCTCTTTTTTTCCCACTGAGTGAAGAGTGATAAGATGAATATGGAGAAAGTACACAAGCCCTCCTTTCCATTACCTGGAAGAGATTCTCTACCAACCCTTTCACCACACCAAAATTAATGCTTGCTCTGACCTATTTTCATTTTTTTTTTAATTCCTTGTTCTCTCTGCCAGAGAGCAGCCACAGAGCAATGCTGAGAGTTCATACACTTGCCTGCAAAGAGATGGAATGTGATGCAAGAACAAGCTAAGACAGGAGAATTATCTCTTCAATATCCCAGTGGCAAGCACACAGTGTTCAGTTCCTAAATGAGTCTAAACAAAAGGTCCTGTGCCCTTTGAAATGTCATGGGGTCATCCTTCCTTGCCTACAGCTCCCTCTCTGGAGGACCACAGGTCTACTGTATGTTTTGTGTGATACCTGCCAAGTCTCTGTGGTTGCTGGGGGTGCTCCAGGGCATCTCAAATGGCACTAGGCAGCTATAATTAGGCAACTTGATCAAGCCCTTAGTTCCTAGGACTGCTTTGCCAAATATCTAATTTTAGCTGTCAGTGATGCTCTGAGTGGACATTTCAGATACTGCAGAAAATGAGAATTGTCACCATATGACTCACTGGATCTGCCAACCCAAATGAAGTGCTCAGCAAAGCATGAAAAATCCAAAGACCAGAACCTGTAAATGGGAGCATACCCCAACAAATGAACTTATTTTTGGCTAGTCACTTTACTTGCATTGGATTTTGTGCATCGAAGGGGAGAGTGATGTGCAGTAGTAAAAGCAAATGAACCCAAGGAGACAAAAAAATGACCAAACCCCAAGCACAAAAAAGATCCTTCCTGAGATTAATTACAGTAGACATTACCATCACTGAATATTTTGGTAAATCCTTACAGGACTCCAAATCTCGCTAAATGAAATCCTACAAATGAGTCACTTTTATTATAGGTCAATCTAGATCTAGAAGTTTGGACAACAAAATCTTTACCTTGGTAGTATTTTATTAAAGAAAGTCTATAAATAAAATTGTAACATAACAATAATTTTCCTGCAGTAGTGCATGGTAGTAAACTAACTTTCTGGGATGAGTGGGAATTGAAGTAGTCACACTATTCATTTTAAGAAACTGCCTTGATAGTACTCTGCTGCATCACTTCCAGAATGCAAAAATAGTAATGTTTGGAATATTTCTCAATGCAGTTAGAAAATTCACCTTTCACATCTGTATCTGCTCTTAAATTACATAAATGTAAAAATAACAGTATTCCTGCACTTGGTGAAGAAGACAAATGAATAGTCTCTAAGAAATGACATCGAAGAAAAATCCTCATGCTTTCCTATTGATGCAACAGTTAAAATATTTTCATGCTATACTCCATCCCTATATGGTTTTCTTCAGTGTTGTTTTCTCAGTTGATGGAGGGAAATTCCCTAGACACATTTTACATAATTGCTTGTATGGTTGCTGTTGCTTACATTCGTTCTGTCAATTGTGAATAGTTCTTATTTCCAACTATTTTGTTAGAAGTGTTCAGAATGCTTAAAAATGCTGGAATAAAGTCTATTTAATACAATCACCCACTTACAGAGCTGCGCAAAGCTGGAATTCATCCCTCAGCTCTTCTCTCAGCACCCAGCTCTGTCTCATGGAAATACCTGTGCTGTTTTCTTTCGCTTACTTTAATTTTTTGGGGATTTTTAGTCTGGGGGTTTTTTTGGTAATTTTTAGAAATTATTTTGATAGTTGCTGAAGATATATTTTCACCACTGTTTTTGTTTGAAAATTGCTTTTGTCCCTCCTGAGGCAACACAGGCTGTTGAAAGAAGCCCAGGCTGTAGACCCAGGAAATGTGATGTTCCTCTACACTTCGGTTGAAAATAATTTTCAGATTAATTAATAAAGGATTCTGTAGCATCCTACAAGTATTAGCAATTAACCTCAGTATTTCAATGGAGGACCATTTCCCTTACAGTTTGGGAGAACTGAGGTGGAGTGAAATGGAATGAGGAGCATTACTGGGATTGGCACTCATGTTTCTTCTTTCCTACCACCTCGCTAAATGGACCAGAAGATATTACTCACACTTTTTTTTTTTTTCCTGCAGCATTTTACCCCCTAAGCAGAATGATGAAGTAATATTTGCCATTAGCCACCCTGATGTTTTGGAACTATTGTCAGTTCCAAGACAACATTAAATCCATGTGCACAGAGACAATTGCCTGAGGTAGAGATGAGGGTGGCTCCCCACATGGATCACTCTGTGGCATTTGGGATATTTTTTTCCCCAACATCTTTGATCTCTCACTTTGAAATTCAAAGTACAAAGTCCAAAATCAAATTAAATCTGACCTGGTCAGTGAAATATTTTTTCCACAGACCTGCGGAAGCCTCCAAAGACTTGATCTATGACTAAGAGAATTTACACAGGGTTTTTGTTTTATTTCTTCGTTTGTTTGTTTTTTAATTTCAAAAGAGTGATGTTGGACATATTAGAGGTGGCACAAGGGTGAGTGCTTCTGAAGCATATGCTCTGCAAAGATCTATTCAAAACATTTATCTTTTAAAAACCCAAGTATCTTGTCTTGTAATAAAATAAGATGCTTAATCTCATCAGGGAAGTTCTTTTACTTAGAATTTTTTCATTTGCTGAAAAATGACTTTGGGAAAACTACCTGAAAGTCAAACCAAAAGCAATAGATTACGCCTGTAAGAAATCATAAAGTTCATTATGTACAAAACGATGTGCCAGAGGAGGAGAACTGAATTTTTGGTAGCACTGGATGAAAATTAAAGTAATCCTGGGTAAGTAATATGTTTCAAAGTGATAGTTCAGTATGTTTGAAACTCATTTGAATTCAGCACTGATGATAAGTGAGGTCTTAACAGAACATTTTAAAATGTCTTTTCAAGTCAGTAGCAAAGACTTTTATTTTACACCTGCATAAAACAAACATTTCCTTTTTTTTTTTTTTTTATAGGATGAATTTAGAATACTTGTCCAGTTTTAAGTGTTCCCCTAATAACCCTTCACTGGGGAAATAGTCTGTCAATTATTCCTGTTTTTCAATTCAAGTTTTTATATTCTGCTTTTAACACAAAGAAGGTGAGAAGTAAAACTAATTTCCCAAGTGATTTTATTTTTCTTCATAATGAGAAATGCAATTTGTAATGGTTCAGATGATGTAGAAATCAACTGCAGATTTAAACAGCAAATTTCCATTTTCCATTAATATGACAGTTCATTCCACTTGAAAAGCCACCTTTCCCTCCTTATGTGGACATCCTGCCATACAAGAAGGAGATGCTGTACTTGGGAGGGTGCTGGGGTTTTTTGTTTGGTTTTGTCTTTTAGACTACTTATAATGAGCCATAGTCATCTATCAGGATTAATTTTAGGGTTCAGAAGGAGAAGCCCTTTCTATTTGAGCTCCATTTGCTGTAACAAGCAGCAAACTGAGACAGTCACATAAACCACCCATCAGCACAACTGTAGTTTCAAGTCTAAGTGAACATGTAAAGGAAATAGCCCTGAGAATTTGACGCCGTGGGAAATTTAAGGTATTTCTAAATGTTTCTGACAGTCATTTACTATCCTAAAACCAGCAAATTATCTTCCTGAATTTCTAATAGACATACGAAACTTGAAAAAAAGTGAAGAATTTTTCTTTTGGAAGGAGAGTTCAAAAAAGTAACCTTAGTTTTGCTTGCGGTTTAATAGTAATGCCATGACAGAATAACAATTTTAACCAGCTTTTAAAATAATGGTCTCTAATACAACTCCCAAAATAGGTACATTAACATTTTTCTACCCTTCACTTTCATGCAAGTAGTATGGGTCTGCTACTTTATGCTTCAGACTTTTTCTATTTTGAGTCATTTTCCCATGACATTCTTCAAAGTGCAGAGCTGTGAGGGTGTGTGGATTTGGCTTGGGTAATCTGGACAGGATTGGAAGTTTCTGCCAGTGAAGGGACAGGAACAACTCATTTGCTGATGTGGTGGCTTTGTCATTCCCTGTGCTTGGGCTCCCCAATTTGGAGGGACTGTTTGGACTCTCCAAAAGTTTGAGGTTTGTAAAGAAGATTGTGACTGTATCTCAAAATATTACCTCAAAGGTAACCTGCTTATCTGATGAGGAGTTCCCCTGAAGCTGCTGTTGTGGTTTGTTTTCATAAATTCAGAGCTGGCAGCCCCAGTGCCATTTCCAGGCTGAAGTAGAAAAGAGCAAAAGAGGGGGTGCAGGCCACAGGGAGCTGATGGGCTGGCAGTAAAGGCAGCACGCAGGCAGGTGGAGAGGAGAAGCACAAAGAAGCCACACAACGGTGTTGATGAGGTCACAGGCAACTGGTGCCACAGGAATGTAAAATAAGCAAAACACAGATCTGTCTTACCCAGTTACCTCTTCGCACCAGTGACTTACAGTTGTCTTAAGACATGGTATAGAGCAGGGCAGACTTGCAGGGCTGGACACTGCTGCTCTCCCAGCCTCCAAGAGCTTGCAGCTGGCTTGCCTTCTGAGGCACAAGTGTTGTTTCTTTTTTATGTATCAATGTTTCTGGAGGAATAGCAGCAGTTCTAAGGAAAAATAGGAAAAAACAATTGTTCTCAATGGTTTGTATGGAGAACTCCTCCCTTAGGCAGTTCCTGGGAGGGACAGTCTGAGGAAAACTTATTTTTGACAATTTAATACACAATTAATGGGGACCAAGATTGGAATTCCAAGTAGGAGTTGACTTACTGGAACAAAATGAGAAAGAATACTTAATTATTGCATGAGAGAGTTAGGATATCCTTAGAACTGTTGTTTCTGGTGGAAATAACATTATGCCTGCCTGTGTTCAGATGTATTTTTTTCCTGTAGAGTTTGAAGTGGAAGACACACTGCCCCAAGGGCTGAAAGCTGTAATACCCGTTAGCTGTGCCCAAACTGAAGTCAAGATGCATGTGGGCTGAAGGGTTAAGAATTGAATAGCTAAGATGGTAGAAGGGTTCAAGTGCTTTCTGAGGTTTTCCTGAAGTGCTGCCAACTGACTTGGAACCTCTCATCTGAACAAACACTTGAACTGAAAATATTTCTGTATTTTCCCAGAGAAGTATTTCATTAGTCATCAATAACTCATGGGGTTACCTACAGCCACCTTCACAGGTGTTAACAAATAGCTTGAAATCATTATTGAAAGACAATATTTGAAAAGACATTGAAAGACATTATTTAAAAAAAAAAAAAAGAAAATAGAATTTGATTTTTTTTAAACCCTGCTTATTCCCTTGTTATTTTCTGAATAAAATTGAAATATAGCAAAGTCCTTGGTTTTTGAACAAAAAATTGGGTGTAATTTTGATTATGCCATCAGAACCCCTGACTGACTTGTCGAAGTATGAAAAGCATTGTCACATTAAGTAAACATTTCCCAGTATATCTGCTATCTACTTTATCTTTCTTTTTGGAGCAATATAATATTTTATGAGCTGGACAACTGCCTATGCTGGTGGATATGCAAGGGAAAACAATTTTTAAAATTTAAATTGTTGGGGGAATAATTAATAAATTTCACAATTAGAATTAAAAAATAAATAATACTCAGCATTTATATTAACTATAGTTTATAGTTATTTTATATGGGCCGAATTTTGGTTAAATCACTTTTGCAAAACAGGCTTTATATTCTGATCATAATTTTGTTCCTTGGCAGATAATAATCTATCCTTCCTGGACACTGGCAAATTCTGTATTTCCATCAGTACCAAAATGTTGACAGTTCACTATTCCATGGGTTAGCTCTCTTCACAATCTGAATGTGCATATCTGGACATCCTGGGGCTTCAGGAGCAGGCAAGGTCAATTCAACCATAATGACCTGATCCAAGTGCTGCGAGAGCTGGATATGCAGGAGCACCTAGACAGGCTCAGGGCAGGCCAGAGGCAAAGGACAGGCTGCAACCTGTGGAGTGAATTTCCAGTAAAATAGTTTTCAGCCACTGGCAATGTCTGACTGCCTTATCCCAATTACATGTAAATCATAGTATATGGTAACTATTAACAGCCTGAAGATTCTTCTAATTTCCCATGTTTCTGGTCTATTTGCTGTCTTCTAGCAATGCTTATTTATGCTTGCTGAGTGTTGTGGTTTAAAGGACAACAATTTTTTTTTTTCTCCTTCCTGGGGGGGTTTTTGTTTTTCTGCTTCCGCCGGGGCACAGTTTCCAGCGGAGGTGAGGAGCCCGCGGATTGGCTGGTTTTGGGATGGGCACTTCGTGTAGCCACTTGAGCATTGGGGGCGTCTTTGCGAAGCTTACATTTTTAGGAGCAGGAAGTTAGAAGCTTTCTTCGACTTCCATCCGCGGGGCAGGTAACACCGCATGGCCCTGGCCGGCCGCTCCGGGCCCCAGGGCCTGG
>VZTR01011438.1:131455-167241 GCA_013400775.1 Chaetops frenatus
TAAGAATAAACTGGAATGGACATTAAAGAAGATAATTTGCAGAGAAAGTCTTAAAATTGTGGCCCTCAGGAGTGGTTTTGTAAGATGATTGGGGTCCACTGAATAACCTTTTTAGTTATAGTGTCAAATCAAGAGCGTATGTAAGAGTGAAAACCATTCCTTGAGAACTGTCAAATCTGATCTTTCTTGGTTTTACTGCATTAATGAGTAACCGATACGCAAGGAAAGGAAATGTAGTAATTTCCCCTTGAAAAGATTTTCTACTCAGTATTTCAATAATATTTAATTTTTCTTTGAGCCTTCTAGTTCCTCAGAATATGTTAAGGATGTGAACTTACTCAATCCATCTCTGTTAATTTTCCCAGCACTTCACTGAGAGTGGCAGTTCTACACTCCTGTTTCTGTCCAGGAGGGGAGGATAGGGCGGATTGCTTAGGCTGCTTCATTAACTTTTTTGTGGACAGGAAAAAGGGGCACAGTTGGATCCCATTTTAGAACTAAGGATTTCCTGATTTTCAGTCTTCTGTTTATACAACTGCATTGTGCTGCTCAGACTTGAACTAAGTATTCCCTGGCTGAAGGGACTGAGGTGTGGTAGATGTAATCAAGATATCCAAACTTGCCGATCTCCAGTGGGCATACTGGGGTGTTGTTAGCTGTTACCTTGTGCCTTCTGAAAATCATTTGGTGTTGTCCAAATGGATCTCCTAGTCATGAATCCACTGTCGACTTGTTAATTTAGAACACTGGATTTTTGCCATAATTTTAAATCCAAATACCATGAAACAATGAGCTTTGGTATTTCTTTTACTGCATTGAACTAAAAGGTGCTTTGAGATATTTGCCAATGATGTAAGGACAAGGTAGCTTCTTTGGTTTTTTATTTGTGTGTTTTGTTTTGTTTTGTTTTGTTTTTGTTTACATCTTAGAACTTTTTATTTTCTGGTATTAAGGATGCTTTTTCGGGGTGGAACACAGGGAATTTATTGTGTAACACCTGTTAACAAAAGAGGAACTTGATTAATTTCCCACTCATGGTGCTGAGACTGTTCCCCTTTGTTGTCATTTTCTCAGGGTTATTACTCATTACCCTTATTCATTCTGCTTTGATAGAGGTAAATAGCTTTTAATTCCCCCTGCCCCCAAACCTTCTTAAAGTTTCCTTTGACAGCTTGTTGTAATTATGCCCCTCATTGAAGACACACTCATTATTCTCTGTTGCCCTGAACAAGATTATTTAAAACTCATTCTGGATTTATTCTGTGCATGTGTCTTGAATGTATTTCCCTGAAAAACAGAAAATAGCAATATAAGGGCAGTGTGAGATGCTGGTAAATGTGTTACTGATCACAGCTTGTATAGTTGGAGGTATTTCAGTGACCATGAGCAATGTCCTTGTCATTACATGACAAAAAAGAAAAAAAGAGAAAAAAAAAATGCCAGAAGGATACAAGCAAGAAACTATCAAAGACTTCTATACAACCTGTTATTGAGTAATTGTTACATACAGTTTACTGTTAAGCTGTCACTGTATCCTCAGCTTTAATAAAATACGAGCCAATATTAGGGGCAGTTTTTTGCTGTATCAGGAATCTTCTTTTGGAAGATCATATCCGATGGCATTATGAATGTTATTCATAATGTTATGATATTGCAACATGACAATTAGTACATCCTCACTTTCTTCACTCTTCATCTCCCCAGACATAACTTACTTGCCAGAATTAACAAGTTCTTGGGAGTGTTAAGATTCTTGATTTGCCACAGCCTTTTTGTTATTGGGACATCTCAGTGCCGAGGCATTTAACAAAGAGCTCAGACCATTCCTGAGAGGCACTGGTTCTTAATTTCATATCTTCTTTTCTTTCCCTTACAAAAGGATCCTGCTTGGTAGGGCTTCTGTTCCTAACTGCTAGGGCTGTTAATTCTTTGACAGCTCAGACAGCAGAATAAGTTCCAGAAACATACCTTTGCCCTTAAATGAACTTGAATTCACTTAGGTAACTGTAATACAAGATGACTCCCATCCAGGAAAAAGAAACTATTAAAAACCTCCTGTAACTATCAAACTATCACAGTAGTTATGCACTTGCTTTTATAGATTATATGTAAGTGATCAAGTTTGAATTATCAGCTCTTGTAGAACCTGCAGTCACAGGTTTTCTAGCTGCATTACACCGAGGTGCATTTTATTTGGAGACAGCAGGTCTTTTTGCTTGTATCCTTGATTTTGTCTTACTGACTTATCCCTTTTATATCAGGAATTGAGATGTTTTGGGGTAATCTAACAATTTTAGACTATTTTGTAGCAGTCTGATTCATTAAGTTATTGGCATTTCTAGTTATTTGAGAACAGTAATATGATGCAAGGAAAGCCATAGAGATTCAAGGGAAATAGTAGTTACTTTATAAATTAATAATGAACACTAGTTCCTGACTTATCATCAAGAGCATCTTCAGTTATACTTTCATATTATTAAACTCTTTAGTTTATGACACGTGTTCCTGATGGAGTGAATTTTCAAACTTGGACTGTGTTTTGCCTGCAAATACTCCATAGAGAAATTACTATATATTTATAGCTTTTTAATTGGATATATTAAGTTAAATAAAAAATAAATAAATAAAAGAGAGGTTTCTATAATGACCTATCCCAAAGAAGGCATGTCTACCTTAGAAAGCAGGTAGTTGTATTTTTACAAAAGCATAGGCAGCAGGTGCAGGTAATAGATATAGACTTAAACACTTTACTTTGATAATTTACTTTTTCCTGATACCTTATGCTTCACCTAAGCCATGGAGGGTCAACAGCTTCAAAGCTATGTGTTGGAGGAGGTCATCCTTGTTGAAAAGGAAGTGGCTGAATAAGGGTCCACAAACAAAACTGGGAGCACTGTAGTGGTCTAACCCTGACATGGTTTGTATTTGCTGGCTAGTCCCAGGATCCATGGTGTATTGCACTTGCTGCCCACCTGATGCAGACCTGCTGTGAGCAGCAGTTTTTTACCTGGCCTTTCTGGATATCTGTAGAGAGGCTACCAGAACACCAAAACCCCCCCTGGAGCAATAAGGGAATACCTTGTATGACAAATGGTGAAATGTGCTGGTTAGCAGATTTGGCAGATCTGCCCTTGCTCTAGGACCACCCTTCCTGTAAAAATTTGCTTGTGAATTGTGTAGCTACGCATACTGTGTGTGTGGAGACATGTAACTTCCAGATGTACGAATGAATTAGTGATTTACAATGGGGTCTATGTGAAAAATCACAACTGTTGTGCACGCACACAGATTTTTACAGGATGTTTCCAAGAATTTTGAACAAAAAAGACACGGAACCAGTACATATTTCAAAGATGTCATCATCCATACATGTCTCTCCTTGCTCCCTACAATCTGAGTTCCTATAAATAGGAACAGTCCCAGTCTGAGAAAGAAACTGAGAAATAGTGCAAATAATACAGACGGGTTTTTTTATCATAATGGTCTGCATGTGCCAAATTTAAATGTGCTCACAGATGCCACTGAAATAGAGAGGGCTTCAAACCAGTCTCATGCCTTTAGCCTAAAAAACACTTTTTCCTTTCCCAATAGAATATGAAATCCCTCACTGAGTATGAGAGATTGTACCTTAAAAATTATTTCAAGTGATTATATTTATAGGCTATTTATGAGGCTCATTACTATGTACATGAACACATAAATGAAATTAGCCTCACAAGAGGCATTTATCCAAGGACACACAGGTTGTCTGCAGCAGAGCCAGGAACCAGAAGATATCTTCCAGGTTTAGTCCAGTATCTTAACTGCACTGCTATTTTTGCCTACTTGTGTCCTACCGTACTCCATTAGTGACCAGGAATCTTCACGTGGAGACCTCTACTCCTTCTTTTCTAAGAAGATCATGTGTGGCTTGTGTGCTCCTCCCCATTATATTAAGATATCTCAACAAGAATATGCACTTGTGTCATCAGTCAAGATCACCACTTCCAAATGACTGAAGGAAGTAGCAAAAGAAAACACAAGGCATATGTAAAGTAAGATATTACAGATCTTTTTTAAAAGAATATCTCATGCTTCTGCTATAAAGAAATATCCTATTCAGAGAAATCTATTACCCAATTTAGTATGGAGAGGATAATCTACTGTGGATGTTAATCCTTTGGAGTCTATTTTAGCTCTCTATTTCATAAAATTATTGCTTCATTCTCTGATAATTTTACAATTCAGTATCATTAATTTTATATATAGAAAAGGACTGATGGAACTACTTATTGTTAAGATTTCTCATCCTTTCCCATTAGGAATCTTTCTTTTCAGTTGCTGTAAGAGTAGGATTAAGTTTACTGAGGAAGAAGACTGAGATTAGCATGTGGATCTGGGGCTTGGAGCAGCACCTGCCTGCCAAGGTCTCTGCTGCCAGGATATCCGTGAGGCTTGCTGCTGCAGTTTGGTGGGCTGATCCCACAGGGGAGGACAGGAAGGTGGTGTTGCTACTGGCCACTCTGTTTCTGGTTGATGACTAGCAGAATCTTGAGCTTTGAGCAGAACTGTGCCATATGATACACAGAATTCTGAAAATGTAGACCCTTCTTTAAAATGTGCACTAAAACCCAGTGCTGACTTTTTGGTTAATTTTGTATGTGCCTCGGTTGCCTACCTATTAACTGGAGACGAACATAGTTCTCCATCTCCTCAGGCATTAGGAAGATAAATTTACATGTATTACAAAGCACACTGTCACTACAGTGAAAAAAAAAACCTGCTTGAGAGTCTATGCAGACATTAATAATTCTGTCTTCAGAGCAGTTTGAATGCTGTACAGGAAATATGGTATGGCATTAAAAAGTGATGAGAAAATAAAATATGAAATACTTTGTCATACGGTTAACAGTGCCCATTCAACACTGACAACAAGGAAAGGGGCCTCCCATTAGAATTAGAGGCAATTCTGCAGATTTTATTCTAATGAAGAGACTCAAGGTGGAATAAGCAGTCCTAATTCCAGAGCTCCAGGAATTGTAGCTGTTCACTTTGCAACTTGTCTTTTAATATACCTTCTGTTGTGTTATATAAAGTGACTAAGGTAGAAATTTAGAAACTCCATCAGGCTAATGTAGAAATCCTAGTATCATATTCCAGAAATCCCAGGCTTGGTATGACACCTCTTCCCCGGCCAAAAGGCACTGGTATTCGTGCTGGCAGACGTGCAACAACCACCAGCTCTGAGGAGGAGGCCAGAGTTGGGGACTGAGCACTGACAGTATTCCAGAGCCACAGGCACTGTAGGGCTCCTAGGGGAGCTGGAGTGAGTGGCAGGGTGTGCAGCTTGCAAAGTCCACTGCTGGAAGTGGGTTTTAATAGCTGGTTCAGGAAATTATTTTGATGCTTAGGAGGGAGTTCTGCTGAACCGGGTCGAACTGCTTCCAGACAGTCCTGTGGGACCAAGTATGCCGTGGCACCCTGACACCTACCAGCCTCCTTGGGTCATGGGTTACATGTGAGTGTTTTTATATAGGGAGCCATCCATCATTTCAGTTCAGAGATGGTCCTTTTCAATGCAGTATGTTGGAATTTAGAGTATCTGTTTTCATCCATCTTTGTAGGAGTTATACAACTAAGTATCCATACATCACCTGATTTCTTTCTCTCTCTCTCTTTCTTTCTTTCTCTCTTTCTTTTCTTTCTTTCTTTCTTTCTTTCTTTCTTTCTTTCTTTCTTTCTTTCTTTCTTTCTTTTCTTTTCTTTTCTTTTCTTTTGTCTTGCTGGTTAGTGCTGTTACAAGACTAGTTCTTGAATTAGGTGTTACTGTGTTTCCTACATACAAGGAGGCAACAACTAAATTATTGCAGAAAATAGATATATAAATATGGTGAAGTTCATATACTGCTCTTTGTGGTGCTGAAGAACAAGAGAATGACTTGCTGTGACAGTGAGAGCATAGGATCTGTCACCTTTCTCTTATAGCCAAGAACTTAATAATAGAAAAGACCAATTCAGAGAAGCATGCAGAGAGGGTCTTTCATTTGCCCCATCATTCTTCACTACTGTTACCTCCTACTTGATCTCTCACTTTACACCTAAGACATGTTTCTCTTGCTGTTTGAAGAGTGCTGACTAGAGATTGACTCTTATCTAATATTATTTAGTGTTAACTCCCCTTTTCCACTCAGACTGCAATGACTGCTTCAGGGTCATGCAGCTGGAAATGAGAATGTGTGCTCCACAGGTAGTCAGCTCACTGAGCTGGCCCCCTAAAGTGTCTGCTTTTTACTACAAACAGTTTTTTTCTTTTACTGCAAACAGAAATCTCAGCTGCCAAGAGAACCACCTGCATATAAGCATGCAGGTAGTGTAGCGGTGGTTGCTGTATGGTACACATTAGGATTCCAGTCTGAATGATGCAGATGTTCAGGGACTTGCAGTGGCTTTAAGGTAACCCAGGGTTGCTTGAGTGACAAGGATTTGGGACAGTCCTATGGGGCATTTATTATTATTATTACAATACTTTGGAAACAAGAGCTAGGAGCTTGCTGAAAGTTAACATTTGCAGCTAAAATATGTAATGCCTGAAGAAATGTAAAAGCAACCCTTATTAATATTGGCTTTTCCTAGCAGTAAACTTGAAATATGATGATAGTCTGTAAGCATACAATGCCTCTTTCCAATGAAAAAAAATGTGCTTAGTACTGTGTCTAAACAGGAGTCCAACAGTGAAGGACAGCACATAAAACTAAGGTAAATTGGTGTACTGTCAGATGGAGAGGAATGAAGGAAATGGTTGATGCCACGCTCTCAGCCACAACCCTAACTGAATAAAGTATTTAATTGTGTCCTGAAACCTTGTTAGCTTGGCTTCCACTGTTAGACCTACGGGAGAAGCAAACTGCAAAATCAGAAAATTTTTACAAAAGTGTTATAAAATCAGTGGCTTTAAAAAAGAACCAAGCCCAGGAGTTTGTAGCATGGCCCCAGCTGTAAATAGGAATTATAAATGTGCAGAGAGGCAACAACCAAATGCATCCCTCACTATCTGCTGGCTGGTGCTCAGTGAGATAATCACTTGCCTCTTCTCATACTCGGTATAAAAATTTGTTTGAAAGGTATCAAGGAAATACGAAGACTGCAGATGGTGTCTGGAGATTGTTATATATCATTACACAGGCAAAAACAATGTTAAAAGAGCATTAAGGTTGCAAAGTGAAGTGTTCAAAGGGTATAAAATTACAGAGTAATGGTTGTCTATGCAGTTATAATGGGCTTCTCTGTGAACACACGTTATCTTTTTATTATTCATTATAATTATCCTCATTAACCTTAAATGTGGGATCATATAGAATTTTCCCACTTGTTCTTTTAATTTAATTTATGTGTGAAAAAGATTTTAGCTTTAAAAAATAAAGGAACCTGAAAATGCCATCCCATGGCATATTGACAAATGGATTGTCAGTAAGGTTGAAATCTTTCTATTTATCACAGAGACATGGAGAGTCTGGCAACATTAGATTTTAATAGTCTGTGCAGACCAGTGCTAGAAGGGGCTGGATCACTTTGCAGCTGGGTGTAGATGATTTTTGTTGACAATGGAGGAGTGGCCAATGTCAGGAATTTGGGGATTACAGCCAGGATACAGAGGGAAAAGGGCTGTCCTCTTTTTTTCCTTGTATGTCTTTGTGCCCTTCTGTTCTCATCCATTTTGGCTCCTCTCATGTCCTGCCTAGCCCGTCAAATCAATTTGGGTTGTCTTAACTACCCGGTTGCCATCACTACTGCTTTTTCATTCTTAATTTTGGTTGATTCTTAATCTCAGGTCCCATTTTCCACAGGTATTTTGAGATCCCTATTTCACTCTTCTCCTCCTCAGACTGTAAGGCTTACTCACCCTGGGTTCCTTTTACAACACCAGTGCCTTGATGTATTCTCTTCACTCCCCCTGTAACCAAGGCACATCCCTCTTTTACTCCTCAGTCTCCTTTTGTGCTCTCTCCTCCACACCTCTTCATCTCAGTGAGTGATGGGCAGCACCCCAACAGCTCAGCAGAGATATTGCAATACCTCAGAGTACTGCTAGAGTTATCTGCCAGCTGCTATGCCTGTGGCCACTGCCTCCTGCTCTGTACAGCTCCTGTTCCTGGGGGGAAGGTGCCATTCCGTGTCTGCCTGCAGAGGTCTATGGAAGCTGGGAGGGAAGCAGGTATAAGGACTTCAGGGAGATACATCCTGAGGATGCAGGCACTGTGCTTTTTCAAGTGTTTCTCATGTGGCCAAACCTGGAAAGTTTTCACAGGACAGGTGGAAGGTACATCCCTAGCAGAATAAGTTGCCAATTTGGCCAAATTTCTGGTCCCTCTTCCACATATTCTAAGGAACCTTGCCTTCCTTCAGGCTCCTTCCAGCCACTATCCAAGGAGAAGAAGTTGAATGAGCTTGACCATTTTTGCCTTCATTTGGAACCACCTTAATCCAACACAGGTTAAAAAAAAAAGTATCTTTCTTGAGAAGCAGGAAAAGGACAAATGGTTTGACTGAAATTTATCACCATGAACTTGAAGGGAGGATGTGATCTGCAGGATGGAAATATTCAGCTGCAATGCGAGAGATCTGATAAACCAGTGGCTCACTCCAATGAACGTCTGAGACCATGGGAAATGTCAAGCCCCCATAGTGGCAGAACACTACTGGCCCTTATGATAAAACATTCAAATAATTGACTAGCACAAAGAAATATTTGTTGCTAAAATACAATTTCCCAATTAAATGAAATAAAGTTATTGTTTGGATTTTTTTCTCCTGCAAGCTCTTCACAGTACAGAAACATCTACCTTTGCTTGGTGGGAATGTACCAAATGGCCAAAGTGCAAATTATCTGCAAGCTGAATTTGTGTCAGTACTTCATCTGAAAAACTATATCAAAAGATTAATATTTAACTACTGCTCACTTTCAGAGGTTTCTGCTTGTAATTCTTATCCTGCTGTATGAGGTGAGAATTCTTTGGCAAAAACTGCTCTTAAAGTTTTAAGCTGATATATATTTTGCTGCCGTAGGATCCTGAAAAGACAAACATGTTGATGTCAGGGGTGTACAGCTTGCAGTTGTGAGGAGAAGGGAACCAGCGTACATCTGTACTTAGCAGAAATGTCTTTAAAGCCCTTTACTGAAAAGAAGTCAGTAAGAAATTGATTGGATCCTCAGTTTGAGACCCAATTCATCCTCTGTTAACGAACTTAATATTCTCACCTTCTACCTTATTTTAACTCTGTCCACAACCCCACCAAAGTGCCTTGGCTGACTTGAATTTAAATGTTTATGGCACACTGTGCTCTCTCTTCCCATCCACTAGGATGGATTTCCAAGTTAAAAAGAACAGCACAGTGGTATCTTTCCCCCCCTGTGAATATTTTTGTTCTACATTCAAAGAAGTGCAATATAAGTAAGAAAGTGGAGCCTAAAGCATCTGTGGCTGAGGAATGGGGGCAAGAGAAAAAAATAATGGAAAGAAAAATTGAGAAAAAGAAAGTGCTTGTGCTGGCAATACAGGCAGTTAGGCAGGGACAGAAATAAAGAGGAAACAAAACAGATGAAGGATTACAGAGTAAAAACTATTTGGGAATAGGATGTTTGGAGCAGTAAATAAGGTCCAACAATAGGGATGAACATTTGCTGAATGTGAATAGAAGTCACTATAAAGTTTCCACCATTTCCTAATAAAAATACAGTAGCCTTGAGTCCTTGTGTTTTATTAAAAACTCCAGCTGGACTACATAAAAGAAGGCAGGCAAATTGTTCTCAAGCCAGATAACTTTCAGATGAAGAAGAATGTAGAGATTTGATGAGATTTTTTGAAGGCAAAAAATATTTGATGAACAATACTGGAGAAAAAATGCACAAAGGATGGGAGGAAGGAAAAGAAAAAAAATGGTAGGGAAAAAAGAGGGAACATTTGAGCTATAATTAACATTTATCTGTTTGCAGGAAATAAATTATCTCTTACCCAAAGAATTTTTCTGGTACAGGAAAGTATCAGTCCTAACCCTGTTTTTGTTAGATGTCAGGTATTACCCTCCCTTTTTGTTCTGGCAAGTATACAAGGGCAGGATTAGGAGGTTAACCATTTCTCCAGCATGCTCTGTTCAGAATGGGCTTGGTACTGTTTAGTGGAAAATGAGCTATACTGCAGCTGACAAAATACAGATTTCCTGAACCAAATATATTCTTTTCAATACATTTTCTTTGGTTATGATGGACAGTAATCTAGTGTGACATAAGGTTTGATTTTGCACGGCAAGCTGTATTGGTTCTGTGGTAAATGGAAGCTGTCCATTACAAAAAAATGCCATTATTCCTATAAAGAGTGAACTGATTTGAAAAACTGAGAATTTATTCAAGTCTGCAGCTTACCTGCACGTAGAACTTTTTACCCAACTCCCAGTACTGTATTTCTCCATTTGCTCTGCATTCTCTCCCTATCTTGTTGAGACAGAATTTTAGAGCCGGAAATTCCCCCTCTGTTGGGAATCGTTACACGCAGTCTTTTGATTCCGTATTTACTGGACACTTACAATTTTTCTTGTAATGCTTTCAGTGAAGCTTTACTTGTTGATAAGAAGGCACTAGCAGTCCTAGTACGTGTTTTTATGTGCTTTCCTCTTCAATTCTGGGTTGTGTTTAGGTGAGAAGGGAAAGAATAGAATTTTGTTATGGCTGAAGATTACATTTCCTCCTAACCTGTGATTTTTCTTTATTTATAAAATACTTTGGACTGAATAGACTCAGAATTACTGTAGGGCTTACTGGCACAAGCTAAAGTGCAGATTGCTTTTCCCAGTCATGAATTTCAGTTAAAAACAAATAACTGATGAACACATTTCCCTAGAGACTGATTTAAATAGGGATATTTCATTTGTATATTTTTATTATTATTATTATTATTATTATTATTATTATTATTATTATTATTATTATTATTATTATTATTATTATTATTATTATTATTATTTTCCTGCATGTGTAAAGATAAAAGAGAGTTTTTGCTTAAGATATTTTTGAAAACATGCTAGAGACTTTTTTAGACTTTCATTTTCCCTTTTTCAGGGGGACCAAGTAGGAAAATATTTATTGTAGTTGGGTCAAGGCAGAATTTTTATGGAAAAATTAAAATAAAAAAATCAAATTTGAACTAAGCTGAAAAAGATGAGGTAATGTTTTGAGATTTCATTGAAACCATAAAATTTCCAGTAGTTGTAA
Organism: Chaetops frenatus; assembly: GCA_013400775.1. Classification (NCBI taxonomy): domain Eukaryota; kingdom Metazoa; phylum Chordata; class Aves; order Passeriformes; family Picathartidae; genus Chaetops; species Chaetops frenatus. The sequence goes on from VZTR01011438.1 coordinate 142,698, forward strand.
TGAAAAATTATTTTTACTAACACTTTTGAATGAAGTTTTGGATGAAATTGCAAGGGTAGTGCCATAATTGTACCATGTTTTAGAAGGGGGTCTATTAGGAGATGGAATAGAAATTATTAGCAAAGGCTCCTTCAGGACTTATTTACAGCCAGCATTAGATAAAGTGTTACTTAGTGGGCAAATAAGCCTGCCAGATATGAAAGAGACAAGAAGAAACGTGTCTTGGCATGCTGGGGAGGATATAAGTATGGAGAAAGCAGAATCTATTACATTTGATAGTGATGGAATGTCGCCTGAAATGACCTTCCATGCTTGCCTATTGTTAACTTTTTCCCATGGAAAAAAAAAAAAAAGCCACAGCCTGTGAATTCTCTAGTAGCCGTCTGGATGGTAGAACAACAAACAGTTTACATACATTATTACAGATTTCTGTTGCATTGTTTTGGTGCACTACCAAAATTGAGGTTCCCCTGTGGTACTGTAAAAACATAGAGAGTGTTCTCATCATGAAGAGTTCCAGTTGACACTCACAAGACAGAGACAGAGGGGAGGGAGCAGAAGTGGTTTGTCCAAGGTCATGGTGTAGGTCAGCGGCAGCACCAGCAGGAAAACAAGGCCCAGAAGTCTCAGTTTGTGGAAATAGGGGCATTTACCAGCATAATTACTCCCGGGGAAGAATGCCCATGAGGCATTACGTGGGTATAACTCTAGCTGCTGAGGATGCTGGTGCAATTATACCAGTAAACTTTCCCAGGCAGATGAGCCCCTGCTTGTGGGCTTTAAGACAAAACCCCATTGCAAGGAGACCTTCTGCCAAAAAGCGTTGTTGAAAAACTAGCAAGAGGAAGGAAAGAAAAAAACAAAATAAAACAAAACAGCCCTCACTTCAATTAGAGGAAAAGATAATTCCTTTCAAGTTGAGAGGCTCGACTCCTGCTGGCCTTTGTTCTTAAGCTTACCCTTGCTGCAATTTCACAGAGTAACTTGAATAATGCCAGTTTGTTCTGTGATTACCCTCAGCTGGAGCACAAAATTAATATCTCACTAAGTAATTCAGTACATGATGGGTGAACATTTAGTCAAACGTGCCCTAAAAATCTAGGATTGTCCATGTTTGCTGGAACTCTTTCAGTGACAATTAATTGCCTGTGTTCGTATATGTTTATGAGCCTCAGTAAACAGGCAGCATATTTATGTCTACCGATTACCTTCAGAAATAAACTTCCTGAAGAGAAAAAATCTCATGTTCCCTGATTACAATCTAATTTTAAGTACACAAGGGGTGGGGAAAGTGACTAGTAAGCAGGACTTTGGAGGCAGGAAGGTGGGAGGTGAAGAATTTTCTCCCTCTGGAACCATAACACATGCAAGAGAGAAATGGCCTTGGCTAGTCCTCTTAATGTTTAGGGGTTTGTTTTCCTTTTTTATCCTAAGAGTTTAGACTCAAGACCAGATGCAATATTTACTAACTTGTGATGTGGAGTTGCTAGAGAAAATACCACCTTTCAAAGGCATGTCTTCTAACCTGTGCACAATGCTGGCATTTTCTGAAAGCCCTAAGTTGTTGATGTGTGATCCTGTGATATGCTACAGCCAATGTCTCTCTCCCATTTCTTCACATTGCACCTCACTGCCATTGTACTGCTTTCTCTTCACATGAATCCCTTTCAGACCTGGAAGCAAGTACCAATCTTTTCCCTGTCAGCCTTATCTGCTCTGGCTTTTACCATGCAATGAGTGTTTGTGAGGAGAGAGGAATCCCCTGTTTTTTGTCACAACTGGGGCATTGCCATTTACTGGCCAAGTTACTTTATCCTTTTCCACTTTACAGGAAGAATTAACTCTTGCAAAGTGTTCAGTGATGTGTAGGAAACAGACTGCAGACAAAAGACTAAGTGCTATTAACTTCTGTTGTATCCGTCAACATCTGCAAAAAGAAAACATGAGTGCATAATTTCAGTCTGTCTGTACAACTGACTGCTTATTTCAGTGGCTTGTGCTTGTAAGGGATTATATCAGGTGGAAAACACAAACAATTTAGTAAATGTTCATTGTTCCCTTTTCATCTAAAATTTTTCCCACTGCTGCTGTCCAAAGATTTCCTTTAGGATTGGTTGTTTAGATAAAAGTAGACTAATGGAAACCCCTAAACCATAATGTAAAGACAGAAGATGATAAAGTGAAAAATAATGAAGTATGATGATAGATGGCAATTCTTTGCTGCTGTCCAGAATCTTATCCATTAACTCTTTCAGATTTCTTTTAGAGCATCTGTAGGTCTGCCTAATTCTAGACTTTGTGGTGTTTTGATGGTTAGCGCTGAAGGTTGGAGAGCAAACCTGCCTGTTTTTCATGCAGGCAGGGAACGTGTGTGTGTGTACGTGTGGGTAAAGCCACCTCCAGTGGTGTTTGGTCTCTTATGAAAGGAAAGCACCTGAAAACGGTGGCATCCCCCAACTCAGAGAGGTTCTGTCAATGCCAGACACTTAGTGCTGTCATTGTTAAGCTAAGTGCTTTGATCCTCTGTGTCTTTTCCCCCCCACCTTCTCCATGGCTATCACATGCTTTACTGATGGTTGCACCAGGATATGTCACTTCTTAGAAACTCAGGTCTCCTTAGGTAAATCAGCTTGATGAATGATCCATTAAATAGTAAAATTCTGTGTTCATCAATATGGTTTTAAGGTAGCTGGATGGAAGGAGCTGACAGATCTAAAAATAAAATCAGTACTCTTCTTGTAATCCATTGTAAACAAGCTGTCAAGCATCACTATGGTCTCCTTTGTAGTAGCTTTAATGAGTAAGTAGAGAGAATAAAAGTAGAGAGACAGAGTAAAAAATGTAAGCCAAATATAATTGTTCATTTTTTTTTTAGCCTATTATAATGCTTTAGGTGGTGGTATCTCTATTTTTCTAGTCCTGACTTAGAGAAATTTGACATAATTTTGCCAGAAGTTAAATCTTCTAAAATATGTATTGCTGCTTTTCAAGAGCGAGGAGCTAGAAAATGTTTGAATAACTCCCCGACTCTGATACCTGTGACTTTAGAAGGTTTTAACAGAGATAGGTAAACTTATTAAAAAAAAAAAAAATAGGGAGAATAGTACTTTAAAAAATAAAACCCCCTGAATTTTTTACTAGTTACCTGTTTTTTTTTCTTCTAACTCAATTTTTGTGAATGAAGAAATCTACATTCTATGAAAGGTAAAAATACATCCAAACATATGTAATTTTTCTGTACTTCAGGCTGCCAGGAGAATGAGTCTCTTTTTTTGGTTTTTTTGGGTTTTTTGGTTTTTTTTCCCTTCTGTTGGTTAACTCCAGGTTTCTTATCCATGGCTTTGGTTGTTGCTGGATTAGTATCCTTTGGTGCCTGTCTCTGAATATACTTGGCTGTCAGGTTTACAGATGATGTATTCCCATTTATTTAATTTAATTTCTAAGCTTCTCGTTGAAGAGATCCTTACTGTTCACCTGTCTTGTGAATCTGCCCTCAGGTCAGCGACACCAGTGGCAGCAGTGCCTTTGCAGATACACTGGGACATGGCTCTCTCCTTGGGTTCCTGAGGCTGGGACTGGCTGGGGCTTGATAATCAGCCCTCCCATAGGAAGGAAAAAAAATAGTTGTGAAGTTTGCTCGCTGTTGCTCACTGGGATCGAACAGCTTGTCTTTTCTTTTGAGGAACATTTATACTTAACACTCGGTAGGCAAACTGCTATTTCAGTTTGCAAGTGGATTCAGTTATTCAAATGCACAGGCCAGAAAATGAAGGGGATTCTATTTAAACAGTGTGCTCCCAAGTCACAGATGATCTTTTTGATGTCTGTATTTTGCAAATGGAAATTTTCCATTTTCCAGCACTAGCATTTGTTCAGAGGCTGTACGCTGTCTAAATCTGCTTTTGTGGCTGTTCATTTGCATTTTTGCTATGTTATATTGCCTCCTGTCTTCTCCCCTTGGCCCCCACTCTTTTTTATTGAATTCCTATTTTTGCTGCCTCCACTCTGTCTTGCATCTCGGAAGGCTCAATCATGCAAGATGCTGAACACTCAGAGAAAGCAGCAGAGGCTGCTCAGCACCTGGTCAGGATTACAGGTGAAAAGAGAAATGCAAAGCATCTGCATATTGAAGACTTTTACTGAGAGAGAGCAGGAGAAAGGTGGAGCTGTTACCCGCTCAGATAATAATCCCACTTCTGCTGTGGGTTCCCACCTTTTCTCAGTTGCTAGAACTGCTGGATCTACTAGCCACAGCATCTGATGGGGAAGTGCGTGGAAATCTTGGGTTGAAATTTTATGGCATGATTTGAAATACTCACAGTAGTGAGATGATATAGCCAAAACAGCCCTTCCTGGATTTAAAATAATGACCATAGAAAACCTTGCATATTCATGCAGATTTCATGGTCAGAATGCACAGTTTTAGACTTCCTTTAGTTTTTATCTTTTATTTCACCCTGTGCACATAGGTTCTTTCTTCTTCCAAATCTGGTTACATCCACTTCTACAAGCAAACCGCTTAGCAAGAAAAACTGTGTTAATATCCTGAGGGAAAATTGAGAAGGTGAGGAGAGAAGCACAACAACTTAATTCTGACAGTTGAAAGAACAATCTGAAAGTTGTCTCAGCTCAAAGTATCATGTACCGTCAAGTAATCACTATTCACTTCTGCAGATCCCAACCCTCAAACAATCTATTTCACCCTCAGGGAAAGCCGGGCAGGGGACGGGGGACAGGGACANATATCATGTGCTACAATGAGAGGCAGTGTATTTAAAGCTGAGCAGTGATACAAACCGTGGGGCTGGGAGGTGGGGATTGCAGGCTTCTCCTCCCGTTCCTATCTTTTTTCTAAATTCACTTCTCAGAAGAGAAGATGAATGAAAAAGAGGGGTGCTCAGAAGAGGGACCACATGGTTCTGGCCGGCTTGGAATGATAATACTATTGTTAGGGAATGAAAATGCTACATAGTTTACGCAACCAGGCTTTTCTTCTGAATCTGTTGGAAGCTGTGGCCATGGTAGTGCTCCACAGGGCTCATCCAGGTGTGCAAAAACCCACTGAATGCCTGTACAGCACTCTGGGAACAGAGTGCTCGTTTTGCAAAAGTTTTTCTCCTGGCACTGGAGGCAAATACCTGTGTGAGCATGGCATGGTGTTCCCACTGCACGGCAGAGGGCTGGTACCTAAGTACCAATGATTATGAATGCCTCCTGATGAAAGCACAGTGTATAGGCAGTATTTTGAGCGTGTGTATGGCTTCCCACACTGGCCTTTTGGACTGGCTATGGGGATCCATAACAAAACGCTCTGCTTACGGGAACAGCAATCTGCCAGAGTAAGGCGTGATATTTCCATGTTCCTGTCATGTGCAAGCACGTGCCCACAAACCAAAACACAGCTGGCAAGTCTAATTTTAGTTCTACCAGCCTTGAGAAGTGTCCCTTTAAAGAAATTCTTTTTATAATTCCCTTTTTCTTTTTTCCTTTTTTTTTTTTTTTTTTTTTTGAAGCAATTTGCTTGATAATACAGCAGCTGACAATCCCGCTGCCATACTATGGATGATTTAAATAAAAACAAAAAGAAACTGCTGCCCCACATTTTTTTCCCCAAAAATTTATAAATAGACAAAACCACTGAAGAAAGGCCCAGGAATCTGATGACATGTTAAAGGAATAAGTTATTTTAGAAAAGGAGAAACGCCAGGATTTGTGTACAAGAGGAAACATTTTGTTATTCACGCACTTTTTTTCCTGATGATTTATAGCCCTGTTGTAAAACAGACTCTTCCTTCGAGTCTTTCGGAGAATAAATATTTGGGATCGCGGTGCTGACACAGGTCCTGCACGCCTGGGATCTGTGGCAGGTGTGGGGCTCTCGGCCGGACGCGGGGGCCACACCTGGCCCTCACCTGGGCCCGGGCGGCGGCGGCAGCTGCTGCGTGCGGGGGAGCCCGGCCGGGGGCAACGCAGCCGCGGGTAACTCTTGTGGCACCGTGGTATTTTCACACGTCTGGGGGAAGGCACCCGCAATTCAGGCCGGCCGAATTTCCTCTTTACCCTCTTCCTCCATTTTGTTCCAACTTTAAATAAACCAAGTCTTATATAAGCGGTTTAACAAAGTATGTATTTAATATGTCTGGCCCGGAGTCGCCTCTCTGCGAAGTGCTGGATGATAGTGAAGAGTAGTTTTCTGAAGGGGGAGGACGATGACGACTTGCCTGCTCGGCGACCAGGCTCAGTGACCTTCCCCCTCCCGTTTGTTAATTTTTTTTTTTNTGGTTGGGAGAGGGGTGGGTGGGGAAGCGAGAGGGGAGGGCTCGAGAGCGGGGCGAGCCGAGGAGAGGACGAGGAGAGCGAGCGGCTCTGCGGAGATTTGGAGTTGCACTGTCTTCCCGGCTCCTCTCGCAGGACGGTTCCCTCCCGAGCCGGGCAGCGGGCACCGCCGGAGGCACGCTGCTGCCAGCGGGGGAGGCGGCTGCTCCGCCGCGGGCACCCGGGCACGGGGCTTCCACCCACCCACGCACCCACACCCGCACACACCCCTTCGCGCACACACACAGACACACACACAGAGCACACACACGTATATGTTCGTGCGGGCGCGTTTTTGGCTGCGCTGGAAGTAGCGCTCGGTAGACGGCGAGGAAGTCTCGGCAGCCTTCCTCTGTCGCCCGCGCTGTCAGGAATAGCAGCGTGAGAGGAAGAAAGGCCCTGGGGCACTACACCCTGCCAACGAGTTCCCCGCACCAGTCAGAAGGACTCCAGCTACATGGGCAAACGCCTGGACCAGCAGCCAATGTACCCCCAGTACACCTACTACTACCCCCACTATCTCCAAACCAAGGTAAGGGCTGGCGGGGCCGGGCGCCTGGCGGGGGATGGAGAGCGGAGCCGCGCGAATTGTGGGCTCGCCTCTTCTCTTTGGCGATTTTTCTGTCTCTTTCTCGGGTTTGGTGTCACGCAGAGCCAAGCTGGTAGGCAGAAAGCAGGCGTGAGAGAGGCAGGAAGGTTACTGTCTGCCCTCCCATTTATTTCTTTATTTCTTTAATTTATTTTTTTTTTCCCAAGGGCTGCTGGCGTCGGCTAATTCCTTTTATTGTTTTGGGAGAACAGTGCGGTTAACGCTATCGTATCAGCGGGCAGGTAGTGTGTTTGTTATGGCATGGGATAAAGATTGCTCTGGACAGCATTGGACATGAAACACTTCTAGTGGCTCTTCCAGTGATCTCTACAGTTTATTCACAGCTTAAAAGCATTTTGCTGTTAGAAAAGCTGTCTGTGGCAACTCAAACTTTTAATCAGCTGAGGAGGAGATGCTGTGTAGCTCGGAGGAGAGCTTGGAGCTAACCGACTGTAAATCTGATGGAGTTTGTTTCAGTGTATTGCACTGCTTATAATATTTCATTAAATATTGAGGATGATATGGCTGTACTCTGTTGCATTTAAAGGGTCTAGAAATAGAGGGTAACTACTTTTGGAGAGTGTATCCAAGCACAGATGCTTCTGTTTTCTTTCTTCTTTTCTTAATAATTTTTAAAATGCCAGCAGACTGGAAAGCAGGCCGGCCTCTCCTAAAGAGGCTGAGTGAAGTCTATGCTACCTGGCCATGAGTTAGTTAATTAAAGCCTTATTTTTATAATGCCATTGTATAATAGTCTGTTCTCTGAAAAGATTTCCTGTGTGACCAAAGGACAGTAACAAAAGAAAGCCCTAAACCGAAAGTTTGCAAACCCTGTCAGGACACTGTATTTGGAGAAAAGAAAAAGGAAAAAATACACACTTCACAAGGTGAAGTGTGACCTCACAGCCACAGATTAACAGTTTCAGTAAATAAAAGAACATCCTTTAGGAGGGAAAAGCCAAGGCAGGGTGCGCACACGTGCGTATGGCACTGCGTGCACGTATACACATTGAGCTTCTGTGGCAAATTTAGCACATGGGGCATTTGACATGTGCATCTGTGTGTGGTGAAGTGCCACAAGAGAGGCTGACTTCTCCAGACTTTTGGTTTGAAGCACGTTGATCGGGCTGCGGTTGTGAAAGGATAAGTTATATCTCTTGTTAATAAAAATTACTTTCCCGTTAACGTTTATAGCCCGACTGCTGCATTATATAAATTAACTAATTGCAAAAACTGTGATTTAGGCTGGTTGGAGTTGTGATGACACCAGAAGCACTCAGTATGATTACAGCCTTGTAATTCATGGCAGGGTTACCTCTCACTTCTTTGCTCGGCTGTTTCTTTCACTGCATCATGCAGATTATTTTTTTTTTGTATAAAATTCATCCTTTTTTTGATTTTGTATTTTGGACTGAACTTTATCATTTCTCCCCCACTTCCTTTCAAGGTCAATCCAAATAGCATTGTACCTTTGTGACCATTTAGTGTGTAATGTTGCTGTTGCAGCAGCAGCCCGTCACTAGCTTGACTGCAATATTGTCTATAGCTTTAACTGTTTGGGGGATTGAGGGACGCAGGCTAATGCTATTCCTCAAAACCTGGCAAGCCAAGGACATGAAACAATTGATGGTCTTTTTTTTAAAGAACAATAGCCTCAAGTATTGGAGGAGAAATATTGGACATTCCATCCCTTTTACTCACGTAGTTTACATTTTGCCAGTTGTCCTTTTTCTTTCTTTTTTTCTTTTTTTTTTTTTAACTTTGTAAAATAAGCTTTTTGAGAAAATTAACCTTATATTTAAGCTTAAAGTAGGAAAAATATCTTTCCTGTACCATGACTTTTTTTAACCCCTCGCTTTAAAAAATAACTTAATTGCATTTCTATAGCCAATATATAAAATTATCAAAAAGTCATGTGCATCCGTCTTGGCACACTTGCCACTATTACAGTAAGGACAGGTAAAATTTCAAATCAGTGATACATTTTGTATGCCTTTATTTTTTCTTATTTTCCTTGGTCCACATTTAAGCACATACATAAACTCTAAATAATAAATACACATACACATGCATATATATATATAAATATATACACATATACATGTATACAGATGCAAGTATTTCTCTTCTATAGACCATAAGACTTTAAAGTAGTGCAGACAGGCAGCATCTGGATTTTGTTACCTTAAAGCTAGCCATCAGCTTCTGGGATGTTTTAAAGCAGTTAGATCCATTGTATGTCTAAAGCTAATAGTTGGGTAATCAAATAATCTTGTGGTGGAGAGCTGTATCTTTTGTCATCCCTATTGGAGCAACACGTATAAATAAACCTTTGTAAGATTCCAGCCAGCCTGAAAACTTCAGCTTCTTATTTTCCAAAAACTGCTCTTTGTACCAACCATGGTAGGATTCAGCTCTACAGAAAGAATGTGTTTTTATGCTCATAGTCATGCATGCTGAGGGGGGGCGGGGTGTGTGTGCATTCATTTGCAATTAAGAAAGAAATTCTAGGCTTCTTACGGCATTTCTGTACAGCTTCTGAAATTCAGAGTGGCGGCGTGTTCAACAGGCAGAGTTTGGAAATTCATGTTCCCCAGCATATTTGGGTGAAGTGCTACTTTTGCTTTGCTTGTTTGGTGGAGTTGCCTTGGTTCTCCTCTGAGGAGAACCGCACTACTGTACATCATGTCCTTCTCACGGGGGAGCACGGAGCCGCGCAGCATTTCAGCCTCCAGTCTGTGTGTGTGTGTCTTCTAACGTGGCTAGCACGTTGTTATGCAGAAAGGGTGCAAATGAATAGCTATATGGGTAATGGGATTATAAATAGAAAAAATGGATTCCATATGTTTTTCTAATTGCTTTAACTTTTTAGTTTTTTTTGTGGCCTTTTCTGGAACACAAAGCATGCACTCATTCCATTTACTTGTGCTCCTTCATTATCAAATGCCACTGAAGCTAAAACTGTAATTTCAGGTTTAGGAGAAGCCATTGTCATCCAAAAAACAAAAGAAGGGGAGGGTGTCAACCCTTAAGAGGCAATTGTAAGGATTTTATTGTGTCTCTTAAGGACATGCACTGAGTTTGAGGAAAGATATAACCTTATTTCTGTTTTGGTGTGACGCTGTCTGACAACTTCAGTTTGAAAGTACAGTTTTGGAACTTCTTTAGGCAGATGCTAAGAGTAGGGTCCGATGGTCCTAGGAGTTTATTTCACACTAAGTGTTTCTGGTTACTGTTTTAAGTGAAGCATAGTCTTGTGTCCTTGTTGCAAAAAATATTGCAGCGAGGTGGTTCAGTTCATGTATATCTGATGAGAATCTGTAGTACTTTTTTATTTTATTTTGAGATGTTAAGAGAATTTCCTTAGTTGCATCCTTGCTGATGGTGTAACTACGCAAACAACTGGTTTACGGGAGTGTGTTGCAAATTGTCATGTAAAATGTTAATGATGCCAAATCTTGCATTATGGTCTGAATTTCTTTCTTTTGTTTCTTGCTTGACAAAGCAAATTCTTTTCTCTTTGCCATTTAGCGCAGAAGAAAACAAAAATAAGCACTATGAAATATCATGTAATGATGTGCAAAATAGGAGAAAAAAATTAACTCTGAATATATTTGAAAGAGTCTCCTTGATTTAGCAGGTGATGTGTTTTATCTTTGTCCTCTGCAGCTTATGATTAGACCTCTTGCAGGAGTCAGCTTTCTTTGCAAACAGTCTACTGAAAAAACCTGAATCACTTGGGTAGGAGGGAAGGAGGTGCCGGAGTTACCTGTCGACAGGAATTGTTTGGTTTACGATCTCTGTACCTGCACTCGGGGTAAAAATATGCCAGTTAAGCAGCTATTTCCGTGCGGTTTGCTTTCATGCATTCTCCAGATATTTCCTACTTATTAGTCATGGTTTGGGTCTGGTAGTTTAACTCTCATGATGTTGACTCTGTAACCCAGTCAGATGGCTGAAATACCCCAAAACGAGAGGCAGTGTTTGCAGTACCCACAGTACCTCTTCATCTCCATATGCCTGATGCACATGTGAACACATGGAAAAGGAAGAAGTGTCATTTCCCAACACCTACCTGAATAGAACCCGATCTCTGTGGCTATGAAAGGGATGCAGGCTGACCTGCAAGCAAGAGGGCTTAATGAGCTTATTCCTGAAGGATACATGTCCCAGCTGAGGGAAAAACAATTAGGAAGTTCAAACAGGTGTACTCAGAAGAGTTTAAGTTTGATATAGTGATTTTGTGGGCACACGTTTGGGTGTGTGTTGTGTTTCTTCTTTGACATTTTTTAGGGCACCTTTCGGCATGAGCGAACTGGGGACTTCTTCCAGTTGTGTGGCATGAGCATACCTTCCTCCTTGCTCCATCACTCTCTTGTAGTAAGTGTGCATTTGGAATCAGTGCAAAGCTCTTGCCTCTCTTCACCTTTTACCTTGCAATCCTGTGCTCTTTAGTCACTCACGTTTCTGTTTAGCGGGTTTACGGCATTCCCCACTTTTGGCCATCTGGCCATACAGAAGGCCTTGAAGAAAGTGTTCCAGATACGGAGATGCCTGACAGGGCTTCTCTGGCTGGTAGTGTTCAGATTGTGTTTGGTGCCTGGTGTGAAGCAGGGGTCAGGTGTAAGGAGTAATTCATCAACCACACACTGATTTCAGGCTGCATTTCCAACCATCTGCAGCTTGGATTGCTGCCAGAGCTCAAAAGTCTAGCTGGAGCCCATGTGATCATGCCAAAGTAAAGGCAAACACTTGCAAATAGAGAAATGCATTTCTAGGAATGAAGTTTGCTCATACTTAGCCCCTGTTTGATTCAGTATGTCACAGAATGTTTTAAATGCCTCAGAGACCTGCCCAAAAGGAATATTAATTCATTTAAATGCCATTTAAAAATATTTCAGCCTGACTATGATTTTGATGGCAATATTAATATCTAGCTCTAGTATTTGCCAATAAGGAAGATAAAAGTTGTGTTCCTCTGAAAAATGCAGGAATATATGAACTCATTTGCTTTCCATTTACCCTTGCATGCCTGGGTGAAAATGCTTTTGTTGTTTTAAGGGACATGATGATATGTATTAAAATGGTGTTAAATTTTTTGATTTAACAAGAAATCCTTCCTTTCATATGTTGCCTCAATGCAAGGCTCTTTAAATTAAAAACTAACTAACCCACAAATATCCACAAAAGAAAGCACCAAATGAAAAACCTCCAAAAAGCAAAACAAACAAACAAAACCAAAAAAACCAACCAAAGAAACAAAGCAACAAACAAATAAAAACCCCCCAGGCCAAACCTGCGGAAAAGGAGTATTCAAATTTTTACTACTTCAAACACTCACATATTATGATATTTTATGGCTTTTGATTTTGCAAGCAGATATTTTATTTCTGTAGCAAAAGATGGAAGTTGCAGGCATTTGCCAGATGAGGCTACAAAGATCTTGCTGTGGTGAGTGTGTTAATTGTTATAATTCAGAGTGCCTTATACAAGATGCCCTTTCAAAATAAAGTGCAGTGGTTCAAAAATGAACTGGTTTGGTTTTTAATGCATGAAGTCCTTTCAAAGAAGTCATGATGTTATGCTTGCACTTTAATTCAAGTATCTTGGTAAAAATCATCAGATTGTCGGTTCTTAAATTTCCATGAATTAAAAAACAGATCAGAAAGGATGCATTTCAAGTAAGATGTCTGAGTTCCTTTCAGGTCTTGTTGTGAGTAGCCTGTATAGTATTCTCTTTGCATATAATTGCAAGCAGCTTTTTTTTTTTTTTTTTTTTTTTTTTTTAAGAAAATAATTTTTGTGCTAGAAATTTTATGTATAGGAAAAAGTTAATATGTCTCAAGAACTTGCTTCCAGTGCTGTATTAAAATTTTGTTTTGTAACGGTCTCATCAGCTACAGCTGTATATGATTAAATAGTGTAATATCAAAAGCATGTGTGAATAAGAGCTTTTATGATATAGTTGTTCCATACCAAAGACTGCAGATGAGCAGAGAAGGGAGACAGAGAACACTCAGGTACTGTCAGAGCCTACACTCCGAGTATTCCTGGAGTGGTATTTTGCAATTGCTTTCCCACTCATATTGTCAAGATTGAGCAGTGAAGTGAAGGTTAGAAGTAAACAGTTTTACAAAGAGAGCTATTCTAAACAAGCAGGGATCAGCCATGAATGGTGTCTACTGATGCAGAATGATGTACTGATGTTTTAAGTAGAGGATTAACAATAATATTATTGAATAGAAGTTATAGTTAGAGGGATCTGTTCTGCTTCCTTTGAAAAAATCAATGGAAAAGATTCAGTTGTCTTCATCAAGACAGAATCAGGCCCACAAAGCACATGCTGATCACAAAACCACAGCAAAACCAGGACAGCTGAACAATATTCAGGTTGAAAGAAATGAAGTCACAAAACTTATAAAAACAGTTCGTCAGAATGATTCTACGTTGTGCAAGGGGCTGAGGACACACCTCATCTGATACTTAACAGCATTTTGTATTCTCTGTGGCTAGGATTTCTATTTAACATTTTTTATCATGATTTATAATTTTAGAGAACGAGCAGCATAAACCAGATGCTTTGTCTTTCTGTCTGTTTCTCTCTCTGCCAGTTGAGATATGATTTATACAGAGAGGAAGCCTAATTGCCATAGGAGGTCTCACATGGAGCCCAGTGCCTATAATGAAGGTTAATAATTTCTGTAAGAGACTAAGTGTGCTTAAACCACGCAAAAAAACCCCCCAAAACCAACCAACCAAACAACAACAACAATTAAAAAAAAAATTGGAGAGCCGGTTTTGCTCATAGTTATATAATTCTTAAGATAAAAATACTGTGTAGCCTCTTTGAAAATTGAAACAAGCCAGTTTTCTGTACGGGCTTCTTGGAGGATACAATGTTTTTAAATGGAGAAGTTAAGCAGAAGTTGCTGGTCCTGTCTGTAGCTGCAGATGGGAAGCTCCTGTTGAATTCCTCAGTCATACTGTCTTTTATAATTTGTTGGTTTACAGCAAAGTCTAATCTCTTCTCCTAGAAATTTTTTATTACCTGAAAGACTTCCGGTCTGACATTGTCAAATAAGAGAAAGAGATTATTTTTCTTGCTTCCTGGATGGAAAGATTTCCCCCCCCCCTTCCTTCCTTCTGTCTTATTGATCTTGTTTGCTTTTGGGTTTGCTTGGAACCATGATGGAAATAAATTCCCTCTGCTTATTTGTTATAAAGTTAACTTCAGTATCAAATATGATAGTTTATTAAAAACTATTTACATTTTTAAGTGCTTCATTTGTGGCATATTTATGCAGATGAAATTGTTTTGACAGATTTTCTATGAGGGTTCCTCTGTTAATTGTATTGACTTTATTCAGATGCAAATGAATGAAATAAACCACCTGACGTATATAGACCATAGCAGAAGCCAGAAGATGCGTAAGATTGCATGTTTACAATGTAAAGCACTCTGATATTTTGTTCCTTGTTGGTGTCTTCCTGACACATGTTTTATGGTTAGTACCATGTGGTTGATGATGATTTATGGACTGTCATGTTGTGGAAGTGATGTCACTCCCATGTGATTCAAATTTATTCAAGAAGATAAGTTGTTGAACAGATTTGTGTTCCCCCCTCCCCAAGTATAAATCAACGAGCAGTTTTTATTCTGTGAGTTTGCATTCACAGACTTATTCCTGAAGCTGTGCTTAATGCTCTGCTGTAGAATGTGGCAGAGTAGAAAGTCTTACTGATGGACTAACACGATGTTGCTGTATTTAACTGACTGCTCATTTGGCTTCTGTTCTACTCCCTTCCTCACCCACTTTCACAGCCCTTCCTCTGCCCAGCTATATTTAGAGAGCAGCCAGGCCGAGCCATTCAGAGTACAGTATCAATGCTGCACAGGAGCCTGACCTTTCTGTCTGACGCCGATGGGAGATGGCAGGGCTGGACCCACCATCAAGCCTCGTGTGTCTTGCCTGTGAGAAACTCTGGTGATTTGGAATGACACGTGATGCAACCTAGCTGCCTTCCCAGCTGAGGAGCTGGCAACCTTCGTGCCAGGGTTATGGGAGGGTGAAAGGCAGGCCGAAGATGCAGTGGATAGGGCAGAGGGCTGTTTTGGATGTACAGTCCCAGAGCTGGCAAAACCTTGCCGGTGGTGCATTAGTGACTTGTGAGATAAAAGGACATTAGGGAACTTCAGATGGAGGCGTTTCACCAGAGGAGGAGATAAGGGAGCCTGGTGTACAGCTACATCACAAAGGGTTTTTGAAGCTGGGTATCCATAGTTACAACAGGAGAGTTAAAATCCAGATTTCAGGGACTCACCTGGTGTAATGTCCTCCTTCCCTTTAAAGAAGAAAGTCTTTGGCAGTTCTTAAAGCTGGAATGATGTGCCTGTGTGAATTCCCCGGTGCTCAGAGAGCTACCTGTTTAAAGTTTGCTCCATTTTTCCCTCTTGTTCTAATTTTTCTGGCTGTGGAAAAAAATGGCATTGCAATTCTTAGCCATATAAGGGACTTGTTAGTTTCTTTATGTGGTTGGGAATTGTTTCTCCTTTTGGCCTTCAAAGGCTGTTGCTGCTGACTGTGCTTTAAAGGGAAGGAACTACTTGCTTAGACAAAGGCTGTGATCCTTAGTTCTTCTCTTTCTTGCTTCTCTCTGACCTTTTATTGGGGGACATACATATAAAAAATTCTGCTTTTTGGTGCCATGCAAGTTGATGGATACTCTTACAAGGAGAGAAGCATAATGGGAAATGCAGTCTTCATTTCTGTTCTCTCATTTTGTAGTGATGAATTTGGTTTGGTGCCAGTTTGTAAGTACATGACCTTTTCCCTACATCTTTTGATTCATGACAGGGAGCGTCAGAGCCATGTTAGTGATCTCTCGTTTCAGCTTTTAACAAACTATGAAATATTAAAAATTAATTAGGTCACTTGGAGATCGGCTAATATGTCAGTGATGCAGGGTGGTGATTTCTTATTAATGAAGCATAACACGCAGCTTAAAATACAAAATTCAGATTTTTGTGAACACAGATATCGGGGACGTATCACTTTTAAGTCAGGACATTTTTATCTTGAAAATGTTATCTTTTAAAGACAAACCAAACAAGATATTTTGCAAAGATGGTGTTATCAGCCACATTCGTTTAGTGTTCATTCCAGAAAATCCTATCAGCCTTAGCCTAATTGGAGCTAAGTTTTTCAGTGTATTTACATTAAGATCAGAACTGCCGACAAGACTTCTTTTAGTATCAGCTGAGATGTGTCTGCACAGCTGTTGATGTTCTGCTTAGTTGCTATACACAACCTGATAATCTACCACGTGTAACTGAACAGTGCAATATACACTTGTTTGGTGTGCAAATGACACTTCCGGAATTGTTTAGTGGAAGGGAGACTGGCGATAAAAATGTGCCGTGAACGGCACAATGAATAAGGGAAAAAATAGGACTGATAGCTCTTAGACAAGTCTCTGCCTGGTTTTGCATGCATGAAAACTACCTTTAATACCACTCTGTACCTGCAAGACATCAGAAAAGAAGTCAGAGGCACCACAGTCCTTCAGATGTTTGACAAAGCATGCAGCAGGGCTTGGTAAGCTGAAAGCTTTACCTGGGCTGTATTAAGACGATGTTTACTGTGTCAGTGTAGAGCTGCACTAAGTGTACTGTTAGACAATCCTTCGTGAAAACAAGCATAAAGCAGACATATTGCCGTGGCCTTTAGCGGAGCAGCTGGGAACTTTCTGCCTGGGGGAGCATTGCACTCGTTGCATTTCATGTTTGTGCTCTTTGTGTCTCTTTGGAGCTTTTGCATCCTAAAGAAACACAGGGGTTGGACCCAATATTTCCATGTCCTTTTTAGTGTTGCTTTTACTGTGAGTGTGGTGCAAGATAGGGTTAAAAATAAATCTGGCTGATATATGGTGACTCCATGATGGCAGCAATAATACATGCTGATCAATGACATGTCTGTCATTGCCTCACAGATACAGGTGTGCAATGCACAGAGTTGTCTTGAATGTTGAGATTATGGATATAATTCCTGTCTCTAGGAACAGCTGTGAGAAAGATGTAGACTCCTGGCCCACCAGGACATGCTTGTTATCTGTGTGATTTAGAAGCCTTGCTGGCCACTCAGTTTCTGCTTTATATCTCTGCCATTTTATGAAATCACTGTAATTGTATACAGTTGTCCCTGTGCAACATGCAATTTCCTGTAGTTTGAAAAGCTTTCAGCTTAAGATTGTCTAAACTTAATAGCATAAACATTAATTTACTGTGTTATATGGGTTATTGGGTGTTTTTAGCATGCGTAAGTCTGGCAGTAATTGTGCTGGACAGAAAAAATAAGTTTTGTTTCCTTCACTGTCTGCCCCGCTTTGACTTAAATGGATCCCTGGTGATGGTAATACTTAGCATGTAGCAGTCATTTCAATTTTCAGTGGGCTGTATAAACATTAACTAATATTCAGAGCCCATTCTGAGAGGTGCCTTAAACACCTTATTTGCTCATGCAATTGCTGCATGCAAATAATGACCTCAGCTTTCAGAAGCCTGTACAGAATTTTCAGGAGTTGGGGGATAGATTTGTGTAGCATCCACACCTTCTCTCTTTGTGCAGAATCTGGAGGTGGGGAGTGTTGTTGCTGCTTTATGAGCAAATGTGGTGCATGAACGGTATAAGAGTAGAGACAAAGCTGGAAAAAATAAGGGGAAAACATTTTCAGAAGGTGACATGTTCATCTCTGGCTATCCAGAAATGTTGAGTGCCCCCAGCTTTAACAGATGGAGTTTTCAAAGACATTTGACACTAAACTGAACGTGACTTTCAGAATTACAGAGTACTATGCAAGCCCACTTACCTGAGGCAAGTGCCTGAACCTGCCTGCTGGTTCAACATTATACCTTCCTCTTGAGCCTTTCTGCTCAGGAAGAGGACAAATGGAGCAGGGCGAGAAGATGCACTTCCTGGAGGAGAGGAATTCCCTGTGGTGTCCCCAGCGTTTGGGAAGGAGGTTGACTGCAGTCCTGCTAAGGTACCTGAAAAAGATGTTTGACCAGTGCTGTGAGGGGCAGATCAGGGCCCAACTTGCAGTGTTTTAGAGATTCAAACAGTGTTTGGTCCAGATGTTTACAGAAGACAAAAACTTAGCAGGCACCTGGACAAGGATGCACAGGACTTCATCATTCGTCCAAGAAAAACAGAGAAAAACTCTTTCAAACAGTGCCTGTGCGCAGCCCCGAGCCCCACTGGCCCTTGCCAGCTTTGTTAGGCACTGGTGGGAAGGTTATAGAAAAACAACAGTCACAATTCCACCAATGTTGTGTAAGGAAACTTGTCTGTGTTCAAGTCTTTCAGCTTAATGTTTCAAATCTACAACACCCTGTTAACCACCAAGGCAATAGCAAAGAAGTTATTTATGGGTGGGTGTTAGCTAAGTAGTTGATAGAAACAGAATTGTCACAGCCAACTGGCTTTGGTTTTCTCATGCCCCACGTTGTGTGCCTTGCCAGGACTTATTTTAGATTTTCTGTTGTCATTACTCTTTTTATTCCCCTCACCTTGGCTTGTAAAAGTATCATATGTGCTTCCCTCTCTGTTTTGTTGGAAATAGTTGCAGTTTTAAAAACCACAGCTTGTTTGGCTCAAAGGTACTTCGTGGATGGGAGAGAAATGATGATATTCTTGATGCTGATAACTTCTTGTGTCCCAAGGGTTTTGTTTTAAATATGTGAAAACACTACAAACAAGGGTTGATTATTGGTGTTTTACAACTGAATAAGGAACTGTGCCAATGGCCACGAAGGCGTAGATTGTGATTTTACAATGTGTGTTGAGGAATGAAGTAGAACTGCCTTGCTCCAGCAACAGCCGATGAGGTAGGCGTTTATGCTTCATCTCTCCTGGCCTTTTAGCAAGGGAGTAAATTATTAGTTGTTTATTATTTCTTAACCTTCAGTGGGTGACTTCCTTTCTGCAGTAGTCAGCTATTTTGAGGTAGAGATATGTGGATTTTATATCCGTCCTTCTCCTTCCCGTATTCTCATTTGCTCTCAGGATAGATTGTCAGGTAAGTTCATGCCTTCTTTTTTTGTCAGCCTGAGGGTCAAAGAGGTGATCGGAAGCTTAGGTGACAAAGACAGACCTTGAAAAAGCTGAGGCATAAGGGCATCATTACCAGGAAATGAATGTAAGGAAAGCCAGAAGCCTTATTTCTATTCTACAATTTGTCCATCCTTTCTGATTCAGCAAATCTACTTCATCGATGTATTCATTTTGATTTTTGTCCCCCACCTTGTTTCGGTTTTCTTCTTAGCCTTTCAAGAACTCTGCTGGTTCTCATTTTTCTTTCACCTAATTCTTATGTGTATGCCACAGTGTTTGTTCTACCATTCGGCCATCAGAACTTTTTTGTTATATGTAGATATTGCTGTTGTATTTCCTAAGCCAGTCATACTCTTCCCTTCTATTTTTTTTTAATGGTATTTTACTGTTTGCAGACTGCCTCTGACTATGCAGTTTGGTTGTGCTGAGCTGCATACAAAACCAGGCTAAGAGATAGTCCCTGCCTGCAAGAGTTTATGAGCAATGTAAATAAGGCAGCCTCCCAAAGGTGGGTAGGAGCAGCAACGGAGAGAACTGAAGTGCCTGGTGGGAGGTTGCATTGCAAAGCAGTGCCAGGACCTGGATGGTAGATGGCAAGTAGTGTGTACTGTTTACCCATTTACTGTATGCTACTCCATCACCTTGGGAATGAGTCACTCTGCCTCTCCAGTTCATGCATTGCTGATTTTTATTTTTTCATCTTTTTCCGTAATATTTAGGGTTTCAGTTGCACACAATAATTTCTACTTTTCTACAACTACCTTTGTGCTTCCCTGGGCTTTAATTTCTCCATTTTTGCTGTTTGGTGGCCAATCTCCTGTGCATTGTCTGGCAGATTTTGGGTATTGCAAAGTGAAGGAAGCCATGGAGTGTCTTGCTGGAGTTGCCTGTGTTGGTAAACTGGCGCTGAACAAATACAGTCTTAGCTGGTGTTACTGGCTGACTTCACAGAGAACGTAATGGAACTGGACAAAAGAGCAAAGCAGTTGAGATCAGTGTGAGACAAGAAGTCTATTCCCAGCAGATGAGAGCTCTGGAAATATCCTGGTGTGCAATGGCTGGGGGCTCGTGCTCAGTGAGGATTAGAGCTGATGTATTTTCATGCTTGCTTCCTCTTTCACCAGGGCTGTAACATTGCTGGAGAGCCATGCTGCCCACAACTGTTTGGTGCTTTTGAAAAGTAAATACTTGTAGGGGAAAGGGGTGTATGTGTCTTGCACTTCAGCAAGTTGGCTGCTGGTAAATGCTGAAATTTCAAAGGGACATTACTCTGTACAGTATCTTGGGGCCTCAGAGTCAGAAGTGCTCGTCACCTGCAGCTCCTTTTAATTTCAACTAGAACCGTATGTACTTTGCACATTTGAAGACCAAGAGCTCCTTAGGGCTTAAATGTTGCCTTTTTTTTTTTTNACTTGCAAGCTGACAGGGAAATCTCTCACTTTTACTGTATTTTTTGTAGGGAAGAAAAGAGAGTTGGGAGACAAAAAGAAGTTTGGGTCTTTTGGGGGGGTTTTATTTGTTTGTATTCTTTTTTTACAGCCATGAATAGAATGTATTTCCAAAAGCAGGTATCTTGCTAAACAAGTAACTCTTCAGTTCATTAGTGGTGTGCTGTTAATGATTTAAATAACTCCATTTTTTATTTAGCTTCTGCAATTTAGATTGAATAATGAAGAGGGATGTGATTTCTTCCCTTATTTCATTTTAATTTTTAAAAATCTTGTAGTGTTTGGGATGCATGGTCTGTCAGAAAATGATTATTTGTTTAGGTAGAAAAAATGCAACAGAAACTTCTCTGGCAGTTATGTGAAGTTTATTTTTATTAAACATGCATTTTGAAAAATACTTACTTCTTTGGTCTGTTACCAGCTCTTCCAGTTATATTAGGTGTCAGGAATTTATTTTTCCTAAGGTACTTTAGTTCAAAAGAATCTAAATTTTCAAAATGTGTGTTTTTATATGTACTACTTCTAATCTCCCTCTAGGCTGCAGAGAAAAGCTTGAATGTCTAACCCAGATACACCTAAAAAACTCAAAAGTCACAAAATACAAAGCAGAATGCAGTCTTCTGAAAAGCTTGGGATGTAACATCCAACCTCACCAGGGCTCCCTATGTTTAGGTGTATATTGCAGTACTGAGTATTTCTTGAGTTTATAGACAGTAGTTATGGGGTTAACGCTCGGCTTATGATTGACTTTTTTTTTAAATTAGACATGCATTTTGAAGTTCTGGGTTTGTGTTTCATATTGATGCCAAGTGCTGCTGTATCTGTTGCTTACTCAGCATTTACAGTGGGAATAGCCAAAGCAGACAACTAGAGGAAAAAAAACCTCCAGTGCCTGAGTTGTTTAATTGTATTAATTTTGTTCCCACTGAGGTTGATAGAGATGACTTCTTAGGACATATGGAGTGCTGGTGTTGGGAGACTGGTAACCTATGAGGTGTTCTTCCTCTGGGCCCCATCCTGTGGTCCAGGTGTGCTCCCAGCTGAACACTGCCTTGTAAACAACTCTGCTGGAACTGCAGCGCTGCATATGGGATGAGGAATTATTCAGTGGGAAGACGGTGATCAGAATTTGGCCTTTAGGATAGAAATTTCATTTTGTAAGTATATTACAAACAAGAGAGAGTTAAAAGATGAAAAGCTGCTTCTATGTAGAAAAATAATACTGTTTCAATTTAAGCCTTGGCTTAGTAAGCTTTCTTTGAAAGAAACTTGTTCCTGAGGGCATTTTATCTATTTTTCTCTCTCTTTGGGTTTTATACTGCTGCCCATCATGGCAGTATCTGAAGGCTTTCTATATAGAGATTGGTAGGAACTTTGAAGTCCCCAGTGAACTGTGCAATCTTTGACACATCTTTCTTTAGGGGGTGAGAAACTACACCAAGTAGGATTATTTTAAACAAATATTTTAAATTATATAATTTTACATTCTAATAGTATTTTTTTAGATTGTGGTTTTGGAAGATGTTAAGTGTTTGGTGGGGTTTTTTTGTTTTGTTTTGTTTGTTAGGGTTTTTTTCTCCTTTTTATGATTTGACTGAGGTTATGATGTACAAGATGTGTCAGTGTTACATTGAGAATACATTACTGACTTTTAAAAATGCATTTTCCTAAATGTCACATCAAGCAGATAAGGGATAAGTTATCAAATATCCAGTGTTACAGAGGTTTTCTTTTTTGTTCAATGTTATCTAAATTGTTTGAAAAACATTCAAATAATATTTGAATTTTTATACATGATGCATATCAGATTTATATCAGCTAATGTGAATTGTTAGATGCAATCTTTTACCTTTTAAAATTATTCTAGTATGAATAAATATTTAAATTAGTACATAAGACTAAGTTCTTAAAGCTAGAAAGGCTACAGTGAGAGGCTTTACTGACTGGTTTAGATATTCAGTTCTGAACCATTTCAATATTAGTCTTACACAGCTAATCTATCTATTCAGCTATGTAGTCTGTTTAAACAAGGTACTTGGCTCTTCCCAAATAATTTCAAAAAGAAATAAAAATAACATCATTGTTTTCTCTCTTTCTTTCTAGTCTGTCAGAGAAACACCTTGATTAGTTTATATTTAGTTTATATGCGTGGGTGTCTTCCTTGGATGTGAACAGTAAGAAAATTTTGAAGAAACTCAAGGTGTAATAATGAGTCCTGTGGTTAATTCAGAAGATGACTGATCCTGTCGTCATCTCTTAGTTGCTCTTTTTCTAGAGCAAGCTAGACCTGTCCTGTTGCCAATATTTATGAGTGCTTCCAGGATTGTCCTGTGAAGATAGAAGTCTGTGGTAACTTTTGAATGAAAAATTACTGGTGGTAGTTTCATAGCTAGAGAAGATTGAAGGTAAATCACTCCTCATTTAGGAATGGATTTGCTAGGCTCTGCATTTAGTATGCAGTTTTTGGAGAAGAGGAAATTCTGGTAGAGTTCAGGAGAAATGGGGAAAGCAGGGAGGATAATCTTGCAGTGTGAAGATTCATTTCCTCAATATGCTGATAGCATTTTGTTAGAAGGTGTGCAGTATTAGAAGAGACCTCATCCAGACCATGCTCTCTTCCTCAGAATTGAAATCAAATGGATTTACAATACCTGTACCCGACATCTCAGTGGCTTGTATTTTAAGGAAACACAAGGAATTCCAACCTCATGGTGAGAGATGTGGCTGGGGAAGCTGCTGAATCCCTCACCCTAGGTTAGAGTGGGTTCTGCTACCTACCTGTGTAGGTGTGTTAGTAATTACCTAGTGAAGAAGAAAAAATAAAGACAAATTTGTCTGGTTCTTTAATTTTTTCCTTCAAGGAAGGCCTGCTGTCCCTCCCCCATAAGACACTTAGTTCTGAATATATGAAGGTGAAAGAGCATGGTCAACTCAGGTGTGACAGGTCCATCTGAAATGTCTTAATTATTTTTTGTATTACTTTTTTTTTGCTACAGCTTCTGTTTTAACTGAATATGTTCTTCAAAGGTGACTTTTAAAAATGCAATTTAAACGTGCCTTATCACTTGAGTTAAGTCACAGTTTTTACCCAGTGGGTTCAAGAAGTCAGCCTCTATATTCTTGTTTCAAAACCTGTGTAGCCTTATCTTATTTTTCACTGTTGAGTTCCCATTAGGTTTGGTGGGACCTACCAGGTGCGTAATATTTTTGGAAATCAGGCCATTGAGGTATACTTTGGTTATAAATATCTGTAAGCTAATTAGGATTTAAAATGATAAAGATTCACAAATGAAACTCATCTTCCTTCTCTTTCACTAGTAAAAAACCTGGGTCAGCTTGGATGAGTTCCTAGCTGGCGTGGAAGGCGTACCCACATCTCAGTACGTTCTCTGAGCAAGTTTCCTTTCTGAGGGCTGTGAGTCAGCAGGGTTTTGAAGTGGATGAGTCATAGACAAACTAGCTGAATGATGGTTACCAAGTGGGTGGGGGAAGCAAGGGTTTTATTCTGGGAAGGTGCAAATGCAGACAGAGGCCAAGTCTGGAGGTGAAGGAGGCCACAGGGTGAAAGGCATTAGCTGATAGGAAGCACTGAACCCGTGTTTGATGCTGGCTGCTCTTTGCGGTTCGCGGCAGCCATGTGCTTCCTCCTGGCTCTGTTTGATGCTCCTGTGCAAAGTCTGTCCCCCTCTTGGGGAGCAGATGTTCCAAATGAACAGCGGATAATCCTGACAGATAATAAAGCAACATTAACGTTGCTGAGAGCCAGCTAGTTTCTATCCAAGAGTTAGATTTCTGACCAGAAGAGAAACGGAGCTAGTCTGTGCTTCACTCCTTTCAGTCATACAGAGCATAAACCTTTAACATTTTTCTGACTGGGACAGGCAACATCAACCATGCCTGTGCAGANTAGAAACAAAAATTCAAACAATGTGAAAACATCCTGTTCTGGACAATCCCATTTGATAGAAAACCAGAATGCCACTCCAGAGCATCCCTTTCTTTATGTGTTTCTCAAATGTTCCTGCAACTCCTTATGTTGTAATGTAATTTTTAATGAGATTTCCCTTAAAGTGTGAGGATTT
>VZTR01011450.1:5234-15754 GCA_013400775.1 Chaetops frenatus
TGTCTGAAGCATTTCACTGAATTTGCATATTTACTGTCTCTTAATTACCCTTGAATAACAGGTTTAATTTGCACTTAAAAATGGTTATGTGTTTATCTACAAATATAATTTAATTGTTGTCTTAGCACTTTCCATATTAGCTACCCAGAAAACCAGAAAATCACCATGGAAAATATATATGATTACATTAATTTCATTGTACTTGTTGTTAACACCTGTAGGCTAGTTTCTCCACGGATACAAATTGGGATAGTTCACCAATCTCAGTTGAAGCAGGTTTTTACCACCTGAGCAGCTAACCTTGTTCTTTTTGTTTTGTTTCAATAACCTCATGGGGGTACTCTGAAAGTGCAGATATGAGACTTCTTTGAAAAATTACTAACATTATAACATAGTTTTGTTTTTAAGATGTAAAACTGGGCATAAAACTCAGAATCTGGAGTTAACTCACTTTGGACTATTTCTTTAACATAGAATCCCCTTTCACCTGAAGCATTCAGAAATCCCCTTCATATTCCCAAGGGTTTCCTACAAGCTCTGCTGTCACAGCACATCTGAAGTAACAAGTAATGTCTGGGTAGTACTGTGACTTCATTTTCCTAACAAGATACAAATTCTTGGACAGAGTAGAAAAGATCAAAACTATTCTCAGTGGTGTGGGAGGAACTAATAACTCAAGGAATATGACATTTTTATTAAGCACTGTAGCTCAGGAACAAGCTTTAATAATTTGGTAGTACATTGCTCTGAAGGGATTAATATTATTTACTTATAATCATGGCTCGAAGCAAGACTGCTAAAACATCCTGTACTCTTTCATCAGCTCTGCATCCCATTTGGGCTACACATAATTCAGGAGAATCATCACAGAGTGATTTCCCAACTATCTATGTGCCTCCAAGCACAGGCAAGGGAAAACTCTACCATGCATAAAAAAATGGCCTTTAATATCACAATACACCTTTTGAGATGCTTCCCTAAACTAATTCAGAAAAGCAGATGAGCAATTCTGTCTGTTTGTTCAGGAAAATATTGCAAATTCTACACTGTCATGTATAAGAGGATCAAACTGGGGCCATCATCAGTGTTAATCACTGCTCTCCATATAGATTTACTTTGCATTCTCTGTGTTTTTTTAAATAGTTGATAACAGTCCTGACTGCTCACTATTGATAGTCAGAGGATGGCAGACTTGTAAGAAAATGGCATAGCTGTAACACTTCAAAATAGTGCATTAAGATTGAAATAATATATTTAAATGTGTTCTTAATGTGTCATTGATGAAGCTAATCCTATTTAAGTTATAATAATTTCAAAATGCCTTTAGAAACACCTAATTTTAAAGGTGTATTAGCATCAAATTCTTACAGAATCTAACATGCAGTTACCAAACATCTGCAGTTACGACAACTGAGTAGAAGCAATATTTTTTTCGTATTTTTAATTTGTTTAATTTTTGTTTGACTATCAGAAGGATTCATGTCTCCTGGGATTCAACAACAGGTTTAAGAATCCCACTTTTAGGCTCTTTAAGACTTAGGAAAGGTGACTGATCTTTCTTTCTCATAGTGAGAATTCAGGAAGGAATTTTATGTTGAAGTGACATAAGAAAAACTAAAAATATGTCTTGTCCAGTGTGTTTGGTACTTTGTGCAACATCATGAGCACAAAATCTGAACATGTTCATGCTACAGCAGCACCAAAATAAGCCCCAAACCTGTCTGTATTAGTGTATTAGTGCAAGAATTCAGCCAGTCAGTCAGTCAGGAAGGAAGGATGCCAACAGGAGTAAAGTTGCATTAAGGGTAAGTACAGGAATACACATAGACAATAAGAGATATCAAAATGTTCCCTCATACAAAAGGGAAAGTTCCCTTTGAGTTAATAATTATCTCAAGCATTAGGAGAAGGAAGCAGCTGGTCTCAGCCAAGAACAAGGGAATCAGCTGTGGCTGATCAGCAAACAATTTCTTCATTTACATCACCTCAATGTACTTCAGAGAGTCACTCAGATGATTAACTACCTTGGGTCTGTTGCTGGTCATAAAAAAATTCTCCTTGACACCTCATAAGCTCAATAAACATAGTTTAGAGATTACAGATTTCTGGGATTTCCCATATTAGAGAACCAGAATGAAAGAGATACTGTCATACTGTAAGGTCAAAAATAATGGCTGGTGGCAACTGCTGCCTCTCTGTATTTAGGTTTCAGACACACCCCTGCAAACTGACACTGGAGTAGGTACTTTTTGTAAAAAGAGGATGGGTGCTGCCTGAACACACCAGTAACAGAGTTCAGAACACTTCATAATGTTACAAATAAATAAATCAATATACAGTTATCATAACACCAAAACAATGTGTTAATGCACAGCACATGGAAAACAGGAAAAAGGATGGGAAAATAGCATTATAGGCCTCCAGGTTTAGTACAGCCATTAATGTAGCTGGTTCTATTTCATCAGTGAAACCTTTTGAGACGCACACAAAGGTGAAAATGCTTGGTTTGGCTTGAGTCAAATATGAGAGCATAATAAACCCAAAGGTTAAGATCCTGCTCTTCTTCCCTGCTTTTCATTCCCAGCCACACAATGGATCTTAAACCAGGTCATTTCAGTAATCCAGTTTACTGTGCTTCCTAAATAATACTATATTGGCAGATATGAGGAGGCAGGCAATTTAAACACAGGACATGTGGAAACAAGCCACTGAGGAAAGGAGACAGAGTTTCCTAACTTGGCTTTCTTGAGGAAACCAATGTCTGGAAAGCCTGCACATGCANAACTTTACTAATGACCCTTCTTTTTCTTTTCTGAGCCAATGGAACATCATTCTGCTACCTGGAGTGGCTGTCCTGCTTTCTTCATTCACTCCCTTCTTCCCTGTACCACTTACAGCCCTCCTGTGAGCCCCATGGGAGGTGCTTCAGCTCCCTCCAGATCACAGAGAAAATGTCCCTTTTTTTGCTGGGTTAGTTTTCTCTGGTTTAGTGAGCAGAACTAGATTATAGTAGGATCAAACATACACAATCAGCAACAAGGAAGCAAACAGGAATATGTGGCCAGGAGAAAGGAAAAATTGAGTTGACCTTTTCAGCACTGCCAAGTCACTAAACCAGTTCAACATCAAAACAAGAACAAAGCCTTTCTCTGACTGAAGATAACAACCAATGGCTCAGTTACTGTTGGCTGCAGTATTTGCCCAAACAGCTAAATTGAGAGTTTTTCAGAGAAACCCTTGTCACATTCTTTACTTTCTAGGTATAAAGGGTATAAGTGAAAAGAACTGCAGTTCTCAGTGAGATAAGCCCATCTTCTTGGCAATGAAAGCAATCAGGAAAAGGCAATAGAGGCACAGCAATGCTCAGAGCCAGACCATGCAGGCTGTGACAGAGCACAGCAAAATCGAGTGGCCAAAAATACGATCCTGGCACGGCAGGAACCAGCAACTGTATCGTGTGCATTTAGAACTGAACTATTACCATGTATCACCATATGCTGAAACCACCCACTGCTAATAGCAAGGACCCTTCAGATGTTGTTTTTGAGCATGAGAAAGGGGTCCATAATTGGCTGGCTTCTGCCTGAAGTTTGTGGGAGGATAATGGCCACAGGGAAAAAAAACCACAGCTATTTCCATCTTAATATCTGCAGGTTTATTTCCATTACAGTGTGACTCCTCTGGGCATAAAGAACCAACCTGTTTGAATGCTGCCCTGCAGATACTTTTCTAAATACAAGATGATTTTACATGAGCTGTATCCTGGGTTTTTCTTAAGTAGAAGGATCAAGCAAGCCTTAGTCTGGTTAAATTTTGTTATGGATCCAGACTGATGCCAATTAAGCCACAAGCATATATGTCTGACTTTAGAGGTACAGCAACATGCCATGTGAGACCACAGCAAGAACCAGCAGCCCAGAATGCCAGTGTCAAACAAGTATTTTTCAGACCTATTAAAATATTTAATTTCATATGGTCTTGTGTAATTCTAGAAAATCCAAATGTAGCACAAAAGGATTTCTTTTCTAAGGACATCATCTTACTGGGTGTATTTGCAGCAAAGAGGCTGCAGAGCCCTTGGGAATGAGCACTGAGGGCTCCAGGCACTCAGCAGTGCAGGATGTGCTGCCACCTCTTGGCCATTTCCTCCAAAAGATTCTTCATCCCCTTTTTCAAAAACCTTATTAGTGCATAACGTTGTTTCTTTTTTCATAAAATCCTGTCTTGGAAATTCCTTCTCCCTTCTTTTTACTGAGAGGTATCTGGATAATGTATATTTAAAATCCTTTGTTGTATTTGATTATTAGGCCATTCTCTTTTTTAACAATGATAAGAAGACTTTGTGCTTGATAAATTTGAAATAAAAACTTCACTGCAGTTTTAGTCACACTTGCAACAACACTGATATTTGAGTCTGCAATCTTTAAATACTGTTATTCTGGAGAGGTATTGAATATTTCCATCTTTAAAATAGGTGTCACAAATAATAATAACAACCAATATCCTCCCGGCTCTGAACCATAACACTGGAAACCAGTACCCTCAGAAACTGACAATTTCCAGTATCATACAAAAGGCACCAACATCCCTTCTTTCCAACAGCCATTTAACACAGGGGATCTATTTTCTCCTGTGAAAAAGACCCACATCTTGCATTTTTCTGAAGTCAACCAGAATTCTGAATGGAAAGTCCCAGGCTGAAACTTTTCAGACCACATTTGCTATTTCTCTGTATGAATTACTGAATTTCACTTTACTTCCTATCCACATGTAAGATTTACACACAGCTCATGTTCTAGGGAGAGAAAGAAAAATGCCAGTTCTGAAAATTTCCAAAGGTCCTACTCTCTGGCAATAGGAATTGAAGGAGAAGAGTCAACACCTTGCCCTGTCAGGCAACAGGAGAGTAAAGTAGCATATTTACTTTTACAACTTTCAGTCTGTATATCTGTTTAAATCATACAGCACTCAAAGTGACCACTCACATCTCTTCTCTGGGGTCACAACTTTCTTAGCAGCACCTTTTGCAACAGCTCAAGAGTTAATTAATGATTTTACACTAGAAGAGGGTAGATTCAGACTAGATAAAAGGAAGAAATTTTTCACAATGATCATGATGAAACAATGCCACAGGCTTCCCAGAGAGGTAGCAGAAGCCCCATCCCTGGAGACATTCAAGGCCAGGTTGGACAGAGCTCTGAGCAACCTGATCTAGTGGAAGATATATCTGCTGTTGGAGCAGATGACTTGTAAAGGTCCCATAAAAATGAAATTATTCTACAATAATGTTTTTGTAGAAAGGTGGGGAAACTGGGGATTCTCAGACAGGTTAATTAAGCAGACTTGGGTTCCTTCAATAACTGCTCTTTCTTCTCCATTTCCCTAATGACCTTACATCCCTCCAGCCAGAAGCAGAATGTTCACGTGAGGATTCCCCAGAGTACAGGATATATTTTTAGTTTAGTGACAAAAATTTTTGCAAAATTCTTCTTTTCTCTCAGAGGGTAAAAAGGCCAGGGATTACTTAGACTGCTGCTGCATTGGACCTTTATGGTTACATTTTCAAAGCTGTGCTTGTGTTGGCAACACAAATCCTGTTATTGTTACAGGATTAATGTCCATAACTTTCCAAATGCAGCTTTGAAAATGAAGCCAAGGAATAATATTTGTGTATACTTTCTGGAATTAATGTAGGTTCTGATTATTGGCCAGTCATTCAACAGCACAGTTGTACATGCATCTTTTGATGTCCTATCTCTGAACACTCATTCAGACTTGTCTGGATTTCTTTAGTATTTGGATATTATTAAATAAAAGAAATGATAAGACATCAGTTACAACCTACCTCTTCCTTTGCCAATAATAAATACAATTTGTCTTGACTCTGCTAACACTATTTCTTAGCACTTTTCTTTATGTCTCTTAGTAATAAAGAAAGAAGGAAATAAAATTAATAACATCATCCTTTTTTTTTTGGTTTAGTTCCACTATAAACCTCAAGCCTGTGCTAAAGTGATGGAATCAATGTGGCATTGACATTGCCAATTCCCCAGTTCCTTGAGTCTGATTAAGCTTTTTCTGCCATTCTGAACTAAAATGGGTTTTGTATCTTGTGACATTATACAATTGCCTCAAAGGTTAGAGCCAGTTTTCTCCTTCTGGTACTGTGCAGCATCTATTGCAATCATAGTGGTCATTTCAAACTGTAAATGCTTTAAATTTCCTGACACCTGTATTATCAACTTTTAAATGAGAATGGGCCTTTGAACCATGGTTTTAATCACTAAAATCATTAATAACAGCCTTGACACGGAAATAGAGGAAAATAATTTGTCTTATAACAGAGAGAACATCCAGTTTCTGTAGGTGGATTACACTGAGGCACAATGTGCACTCCCTCTCCAGCACTACCACATCTCAAGCAGTTCCAGACATCGCTGGTGATGTATCACCAGGCTCCTGGCACAGTTTGAGGAAGCCTAGAAATTGATACCACACAAGCAGGCACTTTCAGGTTTCTAATTTTGACCTTAATTGTCCTTATTTTGCATGTGTTAGGCTTATAAGCTTATCCTGATTTGCTTTTTCTTCCTGACATTGTCATTCTTCTTTCCATTTATACAATAAAGTAGGAAGTTGGATGCTGTTGGTGCCCTGTGCATCAGCAGGGTGAGAGGGACTCATTAGGAGAGTAATTCTGTTCCCTGTGGTCAATCTTTCCCCTGAATTGCCCTCTAGGTGGTAGAAATCTCTTACTCCTAACAATTTTGGAGGATTCTAGGAAGGCTAATCAACCAACACTTGCCTTGAAGTGCCTTGAATGAGGCTGTATGAGAAGTACCCAAGTTAGAAAATAACACCACCCTTGCATGGGCCAAACAGCAATAGCTGTTTTTTACAAAAGAAAGGAAATTGTGGTAGTTGTTTTCTGTTATTGTCATGCTCACATCTAATACAGAGCTGACATGCAGTCAATATTAAAAAAATGTTTATCCCACGAGCCACATTTCAACTATTTCAGGACTGAATCTTTCACTGACCTTTGCTTTCATCTTCATCTTTTGTAAAAATTTTCTAGGATTTAAATATAATCCAGCTAGGAAGAACAGAGATTATTTCTTCAGTAAGTAATGATAATTTCTCTTGTGTTGGTGTGGTATAAATACAGACAGCACTCAAATATCTTACTTGTGTAAGAAAGTTCTTTTCCAGTGTTATTTAACATCAAATAGTTTTAAAGAACCCATTTATAAAATTTGAATTTCAAATGCTTATTTCACTGTCAAAAATCTTGTATTATGTTCAGACAGCTGAACTATAAATCCTCCTAATTTTTAAACTGCAGTGGCCAAAGAACTGCATCATTCCTTAGATAAGGATAGTGACTACCCCATTTAAAATGAATCCTAGTAGATGACAGTCTGTGGAGGGAATATTTTTGAGTGTGACGTGAGCCAGAGATACAGGAAATAGCATTGAGGGGTAGTAGATATTAAACAGGGAAAATGCCTGCATGATGATGACTGTAGGAGGCCATTCAGAGCTTCCACACAAGCAATATTTCTTACATAGGCTTGACTACAATCCAAGACTTCATATACAGATATATATGTATAAAAAATGCACAGCCTATCCTGGTATATAATCTAAAACATAAATTAAAAATCCTTACATATATTAATCCAACAGATGTGGATCACTTACTATGAGAGTCCACTGTTATATGCTACAGGAAATAATATTATTTAAAAAATTATATTGTTTATTTTGTTATTTTACAATATTATTGTTTAAATACCTTTGTCTTGTGATGTATAGAAAACTGAAGGTGTAAATCAGGATCTTATGTCTCACTTGACAAGAAACAGACATTTCTAAAGGTCTTAATCCTCTGAGGAAAAAGCAATAATTCAGTTCCAATTTTTGCACATGCCTGCTGCACATAATATAAAAATAAATCAGTGGGAATTTTCACATGAATAGATTTTAGGCATACTCATAAAATTGGAAGAACTATGGCCTTAGTATAAACATGGGTAGAAGCAGTTCTACAACAAAGTACAGGAGAATGGTCTGTAGTGACTGCACATGGAGAGTGCACAAAGGTCTATCTGCACGTGAGCAATCACCTCTAAAAGCAACTTAATTCACAACAGCAAGATGGAGGGAGTGGTATGAGATCTTCTTCCAGTGCATGGCTAAGGCAGGAATTAAAAGCTGAGTTCAAATTCAGCCTGGAAACAAGAGGAAAATGCTTTCAGTTGCATTTTGGTCTTGTCCAGAACAGTTCTGCTGGCATTCAGTATGCACTCACTAATTTTAAGGTATGGGGTAACTCCCATCAGTTTTTCAGATGCATTTCAGCCCAGAATGCTGCAATAAGGTCAAGAGAAGTTTAGAATTTATTACAGAGAAAAGATTGCTGCTGTGGGACATCTCTGGCATCAAGCCCTGAGAGCAGCCCCCCATAAACTGCTGGTCCACACAACCTCCATTGTTCTCTCAGGTTTCACAGCTGCAAAGGTTGCTTCCTCTTCCAGAAGGCAAGAGCTCTCCCCCCTGCAAAGCTGCACAGCAGCTCCATGACAGGTAGGATTTTGCTCTTTCTGTCACATTTTGGGGAGGGAGAGGTGCTGATCTTGCTCATATCGCCCTGCCCAGAACCAATGAACCTGGCCTGAACAGCCCAGTGGGTCTCAGGTGGCCGGCACCTGATAAGGCATTTCCTCTCCCTGTGCTGGTCTGGATAAAAGTTACTCAAAGGACACACCTTCTAAGTGACATAACCTTTATTTATTCAAAAAACAACTTCTGCCTTATAGATAAGAGTCTGAAGATAGGCCAAGAACATAGGAACGGAGTATTTTAAATTCTTGTTTAACTGACTGAGTTTCTCAGAGACCCTTTTTGGTTCCTAAGAGGAAACTTCACTTAACAGTTTCCTTTCAAGGAAGGTAAACATGTTTCCCAAACTCCTTAGTAATTCTATCTTTTTCTACACTGGAATTCCCGTGTCCCCTAGCAGGAATCACCTGCAATCCCCAGCTGATGACAGTCTGCAAGGCAGGATATCTGTAGCATAAGGAAACTACAGCTTGAACAAATCTCTGGAGGTTAAAAAGGAATCTACCCATGCTTCAGCTTGGAGCTGTAGGGCTGGTGTCCCAACACCCTGCTGTGGCCTAGGGCCATCTCATGGGCTACAGCAGCTCCTGGCAGAAAGCAGAGGAGACAGAAAGGATGGAAAGGAAGATGGAGACACAACAGGAATCATCTGCTCTGCTCCTGATGTAGCAGAGCATTCAAAGCACCCTACAGGTATCTGAGTACATAATCACTATTGTATGCATTTATCCTTGAGTGACTTCGTGGTCTTTTCAAGCAACGTAGTTGTGAAACTGGGGTGTGACCACTCCAGAAAGCTCAGACATAAAACACGTGAGGAGGGCCCAAAACCTGAAGTTTAATCATGAGTAACTCCAAATAGCAAAGGCAGTGAAAAAATAACTCGTCTAAATAAAGGAAATACAGAGATTAATATAGTCCTTCCATGTAATTACTATTGTCTCTTACTATATGTGCAGAGTTGTTCATTTATAATGCAGTTTAAAATAATTAATTTACCCACAAAATAGCTATGTAAACCAGAAAAACCTAGAATTATTTTTTTTACTTCACAAATTTGGTGGCCTGAGAAAGACAATATGTCATTGCTTTGTTCCTGATGAAGTGATGTCCAAATGACCCTATTCTGCTCCAATGGGAAGTGAAACAATTTTGATTTATAATGATTTAAAATCACAGACTTTCATGGGAAATGTAAGATGTCATGCTTCTGAATTCCCACTCTGGATGTGCACAGATATTATTTTGTCAGTATGGTAAGCTTTTAATTACTATACTTCCCAAAATAAATGCATCACTCATCAGCAACTACTAAAACAACACCCAGTCTGAATCTAACCTTCTATAATAAAGTAATAATATATTATCCAGATCAAGAACTACCTTGTTTTCTTAGGTAGATCACAATTTCCTTCACTGCTTTGCTTAGTTTTTGGGGTTTTTTTTCTGACATGACTTGTAACTCTTTTGCTAAAGATGAGGATTTGGCAGCAAACTCTGCAATACTATGGTCTGTCATATCAGATGACACCAGGGTTTAAAACTTTTCACATTCTTTTAGTTACACATTGTAGTAGAGCTCTGCACAACTCACACCTGAATTTTTTAAAAAGTCTTGGGTTTCCTTTCTGCCTGATGCTGGATGAGCAGAAAAACTGGCACTTTACTTTGTGGAACAAACTCAGTTGTTTTTAGAGTAGAAGAAAATTAACCTGGCTTACTTCCATCACGGATGCTGTGTTACAATAAAATTCCCTTTCTTGAGAGGTGCCCACAGTCCCCATAAAATGCAGGAAATTCAGGCATTCAAACCAGTAAGCTTAACAGACTGACACCTAGGCTTGCCAGTAAAAGATGCCCAAAAAAAAAAAAAAAAAAAAAAAAAAAAAAAAAAA